>JAODUK010050338.1:0-7500 GCA_027564635.1 Typhlichthys eigenmanni
GCGTCAGAATATAGACGAATATTTCAGTACATCATGAACAACAGAATTTCGTTGCCATCTAAACTAAAATATACATGTTAGGAAAAACGTCTGCATTCTGACGAATGTATAATGCATCCGAATATTGAAAAATATTTATGTTGAATTGAACCATTGAAAAAAATCGTCAAAATAATAATAAAAAATGTAATTATGTTATTTACGTTAATATTGTGACGAATTTGTTTTTCGTCATTATTAGACGTTTACCTATTTTGCATAAACGTCCATATTTGACGACAATCAATGAGACCATGTTGATACTTTGGCATACTACAATCAAATCTGTACAATCTGTTTTGTGAAAGATAACACACTGAGTTTGATTGTTGTGTCGCCTTATGCCAATTTCTTCAATTGCCACTGCAAATATCAGACGAATCCTTTAAATCCCTCTACAGAGTTCTTGTTTTTTTTTCTTCCTAGGCAACAGACTTGGCAGAAGGCACTGAATTCAACTGTCAAGATGCGCATCCCTCACGCCCACGCTTTCATTGACCTCAACAAGGACTTCACTGCTGGTGAGTTGCTGTATTAATAAACATTAAAAAATGAATGGGGCGGTTTTCTCTGTTCGTCACCGCTGTTGATTTTGATAAATTTTAGCACATTTTATTATACATTGTTTTGAATTAATTCCATACATAGGTCCAATAGGTGGGAAACAAGTTATAGGTTATAGCAGGTCTCCCAACTATAACATTCCTGAATCCTTATCTGTCAGGTGCTTCTCGAGGGCTGGTGTTAATGGAGGCAGCCATGTTGATTTATTTCTTCTTCTTCTTTTTTTTTTTTTTGGTGTAACTTAGCCCAGGCAAGTCCATCTCAAAACCCGGAATATGATCTTGAAATGTCCATTGTCAGTGTCAGCATACTGTAGTAATTCTTGGCTGTGGAAATGGCGAGTAATGCAGGAAGGCTGAAGTTTTTCTATGATTGATCTTTTGATGCAGTTGAGCTTTTTGTGTTGACACAGCAGATGCTGGAAGTGTGGACTGGAAGGCTGCTCTTTAGATGATTCAAGCTCCCTGGTTGACCTTCTGATGATCCCTTGAGCAATGCACTGCATCTCTTTAATGATGATTATTATCTACTGGGACTGGGAGAGGCCAGTTTAAACATTTACAATACAATAATGACTGCATAGAAAATTCTATGGATTATAGATTATTGAGGGATGGATCAGAAAAACAACACACACGTTTGATACACACTGGAAACCTTGAAGCGCTCCCAAGTAGCTTGTACAATACTTTTGTTTTATTTCATTGTCTTATCATTGATTTGTTTTTATGTGGCAGTGACATTACTCGTATCTTTTTCTTAGACTGTAGTTGCCATGTTGTTTTTTTTGTGATAATGCCACTTTTAATTCTGGGATGTGTGTGCTCTCTCCATGTTGTCTATCGTGTGTTCTATAGCAACATCATTTAATTTAGTAGCTCACTAACTCAGGAAAGAATCCTAGGGTTATTCTTTGTTTACCAGTATGTTTCTCCCATTATTATGCTGTCGTCTGCCTGATCCATTTCCCTAGACTCCAATTAAAGTTTGCCATGAGTGTCAGTCTGGAAGCCCTCAATGCAAAATCATTTGTCAACCGATTAGAGCATATTAGAGCGTTCTTGTGCCAGTCAGAGGCTCGCAGAATATGATCCCAAGATGACGGCGCGTGTTGTACGTTATGGTATTCACCACCGGTGCTCTGGTTGACTTTAAACATTCTGTTTGGGTTAGAGATAAGGTAGCAAGTCCAATCGTGTGTAAGGATGCTTGATTGAAATGTGTTAGCGCCGCCTTTTGTGAATAATGATTTTGAACTGAGGGGCTCCAGACCGATAAGCGCGGCATAAACTGCATCTTGCGGTATCAGCATGGTCTCACAAGGCGACCTTTCGCCCCTACTGTCAAACAAGGGAACATGCGTATGTACTGTACATATACAGTATCTGCCTCCTCAAGCAGCTCACTATAATATCTAAGCAACGTTTGGACATCTGCCCACGCTTGGCACACAGGCCGACACTTGCGGGATATAACGTTAGCAGAGCACAGTTCTCGAGGCCCACTCACAACATTCATGAATGCCTGCTGCACCGACGTGCCAGGTTCACGCATGTGTAAACTTAAGGCAAACTGATTTTCCAGTTGGCTAAGAGAGAGTGGAGTTCTCATTTTCTTCACCAGTGGATGGATAAATTAGCTCGTCATCCTTGTTTTAAGGCTTCCTCCTTTCACTTTAAGTTGTTGCCACTCAGACTTACAAGTTAAGCCACATGCAAATCAATAAATCTACTTTTTAAATGTATTTTTTAAGTTTCCCCCTGATTGTTACAATTTATAGATTTTTGTCTTGTTTTGGGGATTATTCAGAAATATTTAAATAATATAAATAATAGTTCAAATGACCTGTTAACACCCCCCCTGACAATGGATGGACTTGTTTTTATTACTGGGCCTCCTATCCTGTGGCTTTATAATTTGTGACAGTCATATATTTAGCAAATGTGTCTTTGTGGGTCGTCGGTGTGTGTAAAGTTCTAGCAGGTTTTCTGCTTTACGTCAGTCAGTCAATCAGTCAGTCAGTCAGTTTGAGTGATGGCCAGCTGCTTCTCCGCCAGTCGGCTCATCTTTTACGGCCCCAAGTGGCTGTGGAGGAGAGAACTTCCCCCCACACACACACGCACACGCACACACACGTGCACACACACACACACTCACTCACTCATATGAATGATAAGACCGGGTTAGGTAACACATGCGCAGCAAACACAGGTTGTGGCATGTGCTATACATCGCTCTCTGGCAGATCTCAATCCACGAGGATGGTACCCCACCGGCAGATTGACAGTCTGCTCGGTGGAATGGCATCCTCTCTCTCTCTCTCTCTCTCTCTCTCTCTCTCTGTCTCTGTCTCTCTCTTTCTATTTTTCTCTCTCTCAGCGGTGGTTATCAATGAACACCTGAGTGTGTTTTCAGTGCTTAGATGGCCGTGCTGCTGCAGGAATCGCAGGGCGTGCCATGATGAAGAAACCAGCTAACAGACAGTTCTACATCTGGTGGGTGTCAGGCTGCCACTGACGAGAGAGAGAGAGGGAGGGAGAGAGAATCTGATGGAGAAATATCTTGCAAGTGGAGGGACTGTGATGTATGGGTGGATGGATGGATTGTGGGTAATGGTTTGACAGAGGGAGGTTGGTGGATTAGGCATGCAGTGGAATTTTTAGAAGGGCTCAGTGTGAGCTGCAGCCACCTGCTTCTACATGCAGACAGACCAGGGCATTGCTCTAACAGGGATGTACTGTACCACTGGGACTGGAGCTTAGAGAGGCCTGGCTGGGTACTGCTTGTTAGGCTGTTGTACGGAATACTGTTTAAGCTCTAGTATCAATCAGGTTATTATTATTATTGTTATTATTATAGTATATTAGAACCGCCACATGTTTATGTTTATTATTATTTGGTCTCTGTAATCGTTATACATACAATCCCTCAGTTAAATTGAAGTGATGCTGGTAAGTGGAAGTGGACAGCATTGTGCTTAGATTCAAATTCAAGGCCTGCGATTGAATGCACGTGCACATGCACGTGACATGACTCCCTGGGGAATTGCATACGGTGCCTTTTAAGAACTGCGTTGGCACTGTGTTGATATGGCTTTATTTTTGTAGAAGGAACCTGCAATGTATTTGCTATTCATATACAAATGTACAGTAAGTTACCGAGTCATGAAGGTCTCTGATAGTAATATTGTAGACCTAATGCATGCTTATATTATTTAGTTATGAGTGAGTCAAATCCTTTCGTTGCACAGATTGCAGGCATATTTTTTTACATTTTGAGGAAGGTTCCCAAGATAATTTAAATTTGGGGGGGCCGAATAAATGGAAATGATTTGGGGAACTGTTTTTGAATCATTTGAATCTTTCCATCATCCAATTTAGACCGAATGAGTCTAGAAGTTGGTTCCTCTCACTTCTCCGTGTGCAGAGTCTCTTCTTGGTATGGTACTGCGTGCCGTCGGCTGCAGGGAGAACGATGGAGATGGGGTTCAGGGGCTGTGTCACGGCATCGCTCCCCAGCCAGTGTTTAAATGCTGTGCACAGTCCCGCAGCCTACGTATGGCTCACCCTGCTGCATCAGCACGGCTAGCTTCAGAAGAAGAAGAGGTGCGCGGAATTGCTTCGCACCCGGTGTCAGGGCCTCATTTAGGATGCTGATTGGACTCGTCAGCCAAGCAGCCTGACGACGACAACAACACACTGTATATTGCAAAATGGCTCTTGTTGCTATCGTACTCTCCCCCCCACCCCTCCGGTCCTCTATACTCAGTGGTGGTTATGGTTTGTTGTTTTCACAGTTTTCATTGGTCGCCGCAAACATCAACACAGCGGTTGTGTATTTCTGTATCGGTACCCAGAAGCGGTGTTGGCCATAAGTGATAGCATTGCCTTCATGATATTGCCTCCCTGGCGACACCAGAGCACAAACCTAATCAGGCAGGATGCACACTGTTTAGCTTAAGTATCTTCTAGAGACAATTAGAAGCTAACGCAGCTCTCTGTCAGGCAGAAGGGCATCTGCACTATATACAATGGTTGGCGATGCCGGGAGCCTCTGTCATCAAGACTGAGTGACCGTTGGAGATCTTCAAATCATTTTGAATGGGACACGTTTCCACGAGTACTGTAGCATTTTATAGATTGATCTCGGATACGGTATCAGAGTAACTCAAAGGGGTGTGAAACAGCTTTTCAATTTATAGTAGAGCCAGTAGGCAGATAGCTAAAAGGAGCAGGATAAGAAATTGCTTAGAGGAAAAAAAAGTATAATTGCCAAGTAATTATAAATGCTACTTTTGGCAAACCGCATAGAGACAATAATGCTGGCGTAAGGCTTCATTGCTAGGCAACGCGTGTAGTAATGTCGGCACAGCATCCAATTAAACCAGCACTCTGCGTCAAAATAATAAGTGTGGTGGGTGTGTGGATTTGCGACTGAACATGGCTGGCGAAAGAGAAGATTATGAAAAGGTTTAATTTTGTATTTGGGTGGCAGAGCCAGGCATTTGTAATAATAATTTAGAACCTCTAATCAGCTGCAGGCTAAAAACTGTAAGAGTTATGCTTGACACCTTTTAGGAATATTAAACTTCACTTGGCCTCGAGATGGCAAGAACTCCCATCACAAACACTGGATGGAGACCATCCCCATGTACAGAGAGTTGGAACCCCCCCACAGGCGCTATGAGAACACCCAATATGGCACGCCGTTTAACCCCACCTCCTCCAAGGAAGGCTTTTACGCGCGCGGGGGGAAGGGGGGGTGGGGTATGCCCCCTCTCATATCACTAGCTAACATGGTAATGCCGTGATGTCGCCCCTCTACTGCCGTGAAGAACGAAACGCCAGTCTGCCTTTCATCCATCCAACTATTTAGGTTTCCCCGCTGTATTCAGCAGGGACTCGCTCCTCAAAAGGAGTTGTTTTCTCCTCCGACTGTTGTCTACTCCTCCTCACGACTGAGATGGACACAGTGGGACGTCAAATGAGGGATCATAGTTTTCAGCCGGGGCCCGCTGTTCACTGTTGCACGGCGAGGACAGTGGCGTGTCGATAAGCACTGCACTCGGTGCAGTTTAGCAGCAGGAACCCCACTCCAGAGCGAGCTGAGTGCACATGCATCTTAGCGACGCACACATGTACATTCCATGCGTGTTATTTTTGCGCTACCACATCGAAATGCACTGGATTCGGAGTGAGAGTCTATGGCCACATATATACGGTACTATTTCAAACCAGTTGAAAGCGCTGCAAGGACTCTGTTTCGCTGCTCCATTCCAGCAGGTGAGACTAGACTACAGCCATAGGAATAAAGCTCGTCAAGTCTAATTGGTCTGTGCCGTACATAGGCTAAGCACACACAGTATTGCACCGTAGTGTCGTGGCTGACAGCTAGGCTACATACAGTACAGCGTACAGTACAGTATATATCCCCTTAGCGTTGTATGGCGTACTGACGTGCACAAATGCAGTCAAGCGCACACACACACACACACACACGATTTTGCAAATGTTTGTCTGTGGAATAAGCATTCCTATGCATTACTGCTATTTTTTTTTTTTATTCCAAAACACACGTATGTAGGGTGGGGGGGTTGAGTAATCCCCCTTCAACAGCTACTGCACCTTCATTGTTTACTGTAATGGTTTTATGAGATTATTTCTTCCGGAAATAGCATGCCTTCCATTCTCTGTACATATTGGCTTAGAGACAGATTTACCTCTTCTGAGTTTTTCACGTTGTTCCCGGCATGGATTTTACCGCGCGTCCGTGCGTGCGAACGCACATGATGACGTGGCAGGGTGTGCATACGTGCACGCTCGTCTACGGCGTCTCTGGATGTGGGATAATACTCAGAGCAATAATGCTATTCTTCAATACTAATGTAAGCTTTAAGCCCCGGACACACTACGAGCGGCGATGTAGAGAGACGCTGGGGTGTCAATGAGAACCAGCGGCTTAAAGCGGCGACAGGCGAAATAACGTATGTTATTCTCTCTCCCCTTGTTCTCTTGTTCTTGTAATGCAGTAACTGTTAGTTACTAATAATTGTATTAAAATTAAAAAAAAAATTTTTTTAAATAAATAATTATTAAATAAATAAATAATAATTACTGTAAAAAGTAATAATATTACAGTAACTAGTTTGATCTCAGCTGTTAGCCTGGAGGCAGCAGTAAATGGTGGTAGGTAGATGATGAGCAATGACCCGCACACTGAGAGATTGGTCAGGACGTGCGGGGGAGAAGGCTTTCTTTACAAGGTGCTGAGCACCAGGGTCAAAGGCCGCCCGCTTCCAACGTACAGTATTAGCCCTGCTGCCACCCGAGGCTGGCTGCCTTCCTGCGCTAGTGGTCAAACCCTGCCCCCACCCCCTCGGTCTCGGTCACCTCCCCAGTGCATCACCAGCTCATAACCATCCATCCCGTGCAAAGAGCCCTGACCGTGTCACAACAAGGTTCTACAGATAGCGCAGCTATTTTTCACACTTCCACACCCCCCCACACACACATCCCTACACTCCAATGATTGCTTCTTCCTGATAGTGAATGCCCTCGCTGGCTCACTGAGCCTGGATGGTGTTTGATTTATTTGTTACTTTTATATTGTTGTATTTTCACGGAGGGCTCGCTGTCGTGCGGGGTGCTGTCGAGACCTCCAGAGGGCCCGGCCAGTTCGGTCACCTCCGCAAAAAGCGCAGCTTCAAGGTTTTTAACGAGCCTCTAATTGGGAGCTTGCGAGCGCCTGCTGCTAAGGTGTGATGACGATGATGACTGCTCCTTTTGGAGAGCACCCGCATGGCTGCCATTCTGAAAACGAGGAGCAGGAGGTTGCCGCGTGAACACACACATAAGTGGGTGGTGGGGGTGAGGGGGGGGAGGGGGTCGTAATGTATAG
>JAODUK010050338.1:10000-15000 GCA_027564635.1 Typhlichthys eigenmanni
CGGCGATATAGGCTACGGTCCAGGCCCATACGCTGTCCGTTCTGCTCACTGCCAAAGCCCTCCTCGGCAGCCGAGGCTTAGCAGCGGCCCTAGCTACGCCCTATTTGTTTATACAGAAGCTAATAGGTAGCCGGGTCTTTATCGCCACACCGCGGCTCCACATAATGGAATAGAGAGACATAATGCGGCCGCAGTTGAACAGTCGGCGGAGGCCTTCAAATTGCTTCCAATCCCCTTAACAAATCTGATGGAGAGGCTATGAATAACTCAAGGGCCACTCGCATCCGCAATCCCTCTCTCCTATATGCTTCCCCACTTCTCCTTTTTTTCCTCTCCTTCCTCTCCTTCCTCCCCTTAACCCCACACCCCCCCATCATCGTCTGGTGAAATGTTCTCTAAAGCTTAACCTTAGCTTGACTGGGATTATCTCACTGGTCTATTCTTTTGTTTTTCTTCATCTAATTAATTTTTTTATTTTTAATAAGAAGTGAGTATACACTACATCATTTGGAGGACTTTTACATCCTCACTTGAAATTCCTAACTGGAGAGCTCTTTAGAAAGTCTGGAAAAACTCTTGGGATGCACAATTTGGATAGACAAAATGTAGTACGAGGGATTCAGATGTCTAATCACTGATTTCTACCAGAGGGAGGCTTTCATGACTCAGGCCCCATCGTTTAATATTCACTTCACTTGCTGTGACTGTTTATTTTTTGGTCCTGCCTTGTGTCATCTAGACCGCTTTTACCTTGTGGTAACAGACCAGTGAGATGGATAGAGCCCCGGCTGGGGGTTGATGGGGCTTGGAACGACTGAGGTCTCAAACCAATTTCTCATGCTCTCTGTGTGAAACTCCTTTTGTCACTGATCTGTTCTGTCCTCTGGTTATGGCCCAGTGGCATGTTTACATCTCTACAGGCAATGACCACTGTGAACTCTTGCTTTGTTTGCAAGTGTTAATAACACTGATTGTTTTCGTGATATGTCCCTGCCAGTCTCTTTTGCCACATTGTGCTTTTACGAAATATGCAAAGCTGCGGGGAGCAATTTTGGCACGCCGTAGGCGTCGAGAAACAACTAAAGCATAACAGATTTTTCGGAATAATCTTTGGCGTTGCACCCTTGACAAGCATGCTAATTGTAAAGTGGAAATGTTTATATGTCCAGTATTTTAAGAGACTGTAAATATGTTTATGTGGTAGTTTTATTTATTAAATCAGCCAACCTAGCATACCATGCAATTTGTAAAACTATTATTACTGTATACTTACAACCAAAGGCTTGCCTATTATCTTTTCAAAAGTTATGCAAGTCTTATTTTTAATTTTTGCTCATTTTCTTTTTTTTTTTTTACTCTGATAGTGATGTCCCTATTTCTTGTCTTAAATTATGGGTTTAATTCTCTGAAACCTTAATATTATGCGTAAACCATCATTAGCATTTGTTTAGAAGAATCAATCCCACAGTTCGTATACTTTTGTTTTTGTGTGAAACTAGTTCATGCATTGTTTGTCCATGTGGTGTGTGCGGTATTTTCAGATAGGTCTGTATTCCCTTGTAGTATAGCACTTAGTCGTTAGATTTCTCCAGATAATATTAGTGTAGACACATTTTCTGAATCATCCAGGGCTTTATTTGTTTGTTTTATTTATTTGGCAACAGCATCAGAAAGAAATGTGTGATAGTTGGCACATATTAAAATGCATACCTCCTAGGTATAAGGCATAATGATATGTCTGTCTGTGCGGTGATAAGTCACACTGTACAGCGGGAGTGAGAGATATTGACTAAAAGGCGTCAAGTTCAGCTGCATTCATTTTCTCAGATGTGTGGTTACAATCTGTGTGAATATGCATCCCTACAGATGTCTGCTGTGTGCATTGTAGGTAGGGCTGCTCGATTATGCCAAAAGTATTAATCATGATTTTTTTTTAATTAAATTGAAATCACGATTATTTAATATGATGACTTTGGAAAGATGTTGCATTTAAGGCACCTTAACAGTGAAACAAATTAACAGTGAAAACAACTTCAATGGTGAAATGTCTCTTCATACAGTACTTTAAATGTTGAATTTTCACCCTGAAATTGCTGAAAGTGAGCATGCGCCTGCCTTTTCAGAACACAAGATAATTTGAGTTTACTTGCAAAACCTAAAGTGCCAAATAATAGTTTTTCCCACAATTATATAGTTTTTTAAGTGTTGTAATTGAGCCAAAAGTGAAATCACGATTAAAATTGGATTAATTGCTAATCATCACACCACATTCTGTTCGGTTTTTGCAGAAAGACTGTATTTTTACATGATCTGTAGTTGTATTTTTTTTTTTGTTTTTTTTTTTTTTTACTGTTTTTATTTGTTTTATACATTTTTTCATAATTTGCTTTTATTAGTTTTATTACCACTTACATGCACACATGAATGTTTTAACGACTGTGTTCTTTGAAGAATGATGTGGCATAATGGGAGGTGATGCCCCTAATATGGCACGGTAGTAAAAACAAACACACAAACCTCTCACATGCTCAGCGAGACGGAGCGGTCAGAAAAAAAACACGTGGGCGTTGGTTCCTGCTGTCGACACCCTGGCAAACTTGTGAAACGCCACCCGCTTAGAAACGGCAGCGTGAAACCAAACACGAAGGGAGTTGCTTTGTGTGTCTCTCTGTCTGTTGTCGACAGCAACACCTTCAGCTCCGCACAGCCTCTCATGTACTCACAGACGCTTTAATCCCCCGGAGGTCTGTCGTGTTTTGCCGCCAACGTGCATTCAAGAGCGACATTTGTCTTTCCAGCTCTGTTGTATGACAACGGAAAGAGCATTTAAAGCCCAGTATAAAGAGTAGGCTACTGCTATGCCAAGTACTGCCATGAAACAATGTGTGTCATATACTGTATAACAACACAGAAGAAAGTGTAGCTAGTACAGCAACTGATTTGTGGCGTAATTCAATATGCACGGAAGCCACACCACACACACAGTACTTGCATAATTTGTCATTGTCAGACTATTTTCTTCAGACATGACCTGTGTCGTTATTGACTGAGAACAACCTGTTATTAGCAACAGACGCACTGACAATTATTTCATTAGTATGAAAGAAATGTCTGATTTGAGCTGATTGTGTTGCTCAAGTCCAACAGCGGCGACGAACAAACGCCGCACTTCGGTGTACTCAGAATCAGCTGGGCGTGCTGTGTTCGGGTGTTTTGTTCCTTCACTTGTGCTTGTTCACGTGGGTGTGACAGGTGTCCTGTTGACGTGCTGTTCCTTTGCACACAAAAGAAAAATGCATGGATGAACTAGAGAACTCAGGAGGCCGGCAAATACATCAAGTGATTATACAGTATATTGCCTACATGTGTTGCAATTACAGAATTAGCATGACTCTGCTTAGGAATTTCTTTTGAATGCTCTCTCTTTTTTCTCTCTCTCTACACACCTGATGGTCTGAACATCTGGTATCTCATTTGCATTTATTCTCTCTCTCTCTCTCTCTCTCTCTCTCTCTCTCTCTCTCTCTCCCTCTCCCCCCCCCTTCCCTTTTTAACCAACTTAGCCAACGGTCATGCCTTCAGACTTAGTATACAGTACCTGCATTTAACTGGCAGCATATGTCTCCAAATTCCCCACTTAATTTTTGAGAATCCCCACCCTCTTTCTCACACACGCGCGTGTGCACGCACACACACAAGTATAGTGCTCAATTATGCATGCATGTGGCTGAGTGTTGGTGAGTGACAGCTCCATTACATTTAGCCTTGGTTGTGGAATGTAGCTGTGAAGAGCAGGCCTCTGTGTTGCGCTGTTGAAATGTGTGAGTGTCAGTTCTCAGTTTGAGATGCAATATCAAGCGTAAAACGTCAGACCAAAGGAGAGCGTGTGTGAGTGGAGCTGGAGTAATATTGTACTGTAGCAATTCTGTTACCGTATTATTTTAATACATTTGTCATATAGTGCTATTGTTGTTTAGTGAAACAGCAGATATGTGATGCTTACAAATAGTCCCATGCAATTTCCTTACTTTGACAATGATAGAACAAACCTTAATATTGCTTAGTGCAATAAAATCCCCCGCAAATAATGCAGGTGTCAAACAAACAAATTAGATTTTTCATATCAAAATCAATAGCATTCACAGACTTGTTTCACCTGTATAATATAAAGAATAAAAATCAAACACATGCATAAAAATCACACACAACAAACAGCACACCAGACATTCTGATATTGTTTCCATTCTACTACATCACTCAGCAGTTGATTGATTGGATCAGCAGGCATTCAGAGTTGCCTGCTGGACGAGCCCAGTTTGTAAAGACCTAACAGGACTGCTGATGGCCTAACACCCTCCAACGCAAGTCAAGGAGAACCATGCGTTATATTTACAGTGGCATTTTTGTCTTTTAAATCTTCTTCCGCTCTATTGTGTCCTGTTTCATCCCCCTCCATAATGTCTCTTTTAAGTCAAAGGAGTCCTTAAAAGACACGTAGCGGGCCCGTAAAAATCTCTGGAGCGGCTAGCATGTTAAAGTGAGTGATGGCACCTGCCGTTTAGGTTTACGTTGCAAGCTAGCATCTCTTTACGAGGCTGTGCTCAGTGCTTTATGGGGCCTCCAGTGGCCTGTCAGGGGCCGCGAATAGGCAAACGTACACCGGGGAATGGGGTGGGACAAACGAACGGCCGCAGGCTCCTCTAATGGTTGAATGATGACATAAAGGGTCTCCTCAGTGCCCTTGTGTACACAATGCCTGCACACACACACACACACAGAGACCCACACACACACACAGAGTCCCATCAGTTTGACCGCACGCGCGGTGCCTTGCTCAAGAGCAAGGGCAGCAATAATAGCATCTGTTGCCGCATAGCCACTGGGCAACGCGGCGTTGTCGTGGAGTTCTTCCCAGCCAGCCATGGCTGCACAAGCTGGACGCGTTTGACTCAGACTGAGTTAGTTGCTCCCTTGCAGCTGCTGTGATTGGATGGGATGGG
>JAODUK010050349.1:0-19171 GCA_027564635.1 Typhlichthys eigenmanni
TGTGTGTATATATATATGTGTCTATATATATGTTTGTATGTGTGTGTGTCTATATACAGTGTGTGTATATATATATATATATATATATATATATACACACTGTGGGTATACTGTATATGTACTGTATATATATATATGTATATATGTATGTATGTATATATATATATGTATATGTGTGTATGTATGTATGTATGTGTATATATGTATGTGTGTGTGTGTATATATATATATATATATATATATATCTATGTATATATATATATATACACACACAGTGTGTGTATACTGTATGTACTGTATATGTGTGTGTGTGTGTGTGTGTGTGTGTGTGTGTGTATATATATACACATACACACACAGTTTGCTAAACTTTGACCACAAGAAGGACTTCATATAACAATGTATAGATTTGTGTTTGAAAATGATCCAGGACCCAGTATATTTTACTATGGCAACATGTTTGAGTTACACAACAAGTTACAAACGGTTTAATGAGTTATTAAATTTAATAAAGTAAACTCTTTACCCCTCTCAAGTGTAGTTTAAATCATGGGAAAGCACAAACCTGTGGTTGCACATATATACAGTAGCAATTATAAATTGGGTCTATTATTTTGGAACAACCTGTATAAGTTATGGCTGTACTGTTATATCTGACATTATATACAATGAAACAAGAAAAGGTTAACACTACGCTATACAGTTGTTAGACTAATAAAACTTTTTTTTTTTTTGGTTTAAATGAATAAACCCTCCAGACCCCCATCAGATTTGGTAACCCCCCCCTCCAACAGCCTTGCTTTCTGTTAATAATTCTCTTCTAATCTAATGGTTTGCAGACTCTCCCCGTGTTACTAAACACCGTCAGCTTTAATCCTAGCTCTGAAAGAAGTTCCAGGACGTCTTAAGAAGAAACTGCTCATGCCATCGCAAGGTGCACAATTCTTATTTTCTTCCACTTAGCATGCAGGCATGTGTAGGCCCATATGTTTTATCATTCATTTCATGAGAAGCACACTAAGGCTGCTATCAATGTGCATACAGTACAGTAGACAAGACGCACTCGTGTATGCGGCTATTTTCAACTTGGTCGGGGTACACTGATACATGAGAGCAAATTCCCAAAAGCTCCATGCTACTCTCAGAGCTGAGAGAACAGAGCATATATGATAACACAAATAGTGTTTCTTTTTCTCCATAATGGCCTACCTAGGAAGATGTTCACCGAAAACTAGCCCGCAACCATATGACGGTTTGTGAAAGTGAATCAATACATATTCACAATGCATCTTTGTGTTGTTCGGAACATATAGGATCTTTTGACTGGCACTTGAAGACAGCAGTCACCACCACGGATAAACGCCTGACAATGCTGTCCCTTATCTCCACTAATAAATGGCTACACATCTCTCATGTAGACCACTGTCACAGGCAGCCATGTTGTCCTCAACATGGTATCATTTTGCTTTTGGCTGCCACCTTATAGCGTTTTAACATCTGTGTACCAGACAGACATCAGTAGGATTGACCAGGCTGTAATGGAGCCGGCAGGAATGCCTCCCGTAGTGCTGCGTTGTCTGGCATGGCTACAGGTGGTTTGTGGCGTACTGATTGTATGCAATCATACAATCATGTGCATTATAAAATATGTTTTTTCACAGTCGGGAGCTTTTAATTGTAGCGTTTGTATACCGGGGTGTTAAATCTATGCAATTTAGCTCACTGAAGTGGCTCGCAAGATGCAAAACCTAGTCGTTCAACGCAAACAACATCTAACATCTTAAACTATTGGTAGGTTAAGTTAGCGCTTACAACAGGTAAACCAAAAGGTTGTGGGTTCGATCCCTGACCCCTGACCCGGTGTTACACCGCAATGTGTGACCACGTGCCCATGCATCTAGTGTCTAGGTAGTTCCTCTCTCTGGAAACCAAACTAAGTGAGTTATGATAACTGATTCTGGAACTGATTCGATCAATACACTGCAAAAATTGCCCTATCAAATATGTGCAAATATATTAGTTATGAGCTGACTAATGCTTAGAAAAAGCTAAACTGGCTGCCAATACAGTAAGTTAAATTCACTTGATAAGATTTCTTAAAGTTAGTGCACACAAATTAAATTAAGTCAATAAATAAGCCATTTATATTAGAAACAAGTCCAACAAAACAAGATTATCAAGATTATAGAGAGCTGAGGTCACTTCTGCATAATAGGACCTAAATTCGAAATAATATGTATGGTAGTCAACGGGGAGAATAACATTATTTTTAGATCCCGTTTGCTTTGTGACACGAAGCACACATATGATGTTTGACTATTTAAAAGAAAATTCTTTGAGTCAAGAAAGTCTCAGTTAGTCGTGCAGTTGTTGAAGTATAAGACTGTGAAAATATGTAATTACTAAGACTGCAAACCCTGTGTCGCTTAAGTGTCATGACATTCTTGCGCCACAATCCACAAGCCGGAGAGAGCATTGTTTTGGTGTTGTGTTGTGTGCTGTAGTTCACTGAACTGAGTTCACTAAACATCTAACTAAAGACTACTTTAGAGTTTCACAACAAACTGCACCGTTCTTGACTTGAACAAGTATCTTTTAAATAGACATCATAAACATCTAAGGATCTAAAAATTATTTTATTCTCGCCGTTGACTACTGTAAATATGTTTTCCAAACTAAGGTCCCATAATGCGGAAGTAACTTCAGCTCTCTATTATCTACAGGATGTGCGGTTTTTACCAGGCTACAAGTATAATAACCATGTTTACAGCTCTGTAATGGGAACATGTTGGAGACACAGATAGATTGCGTAATACCCCTGTGCCACTGTGTTAATTTAATACCTGCTTGTTGACAATATTATTTCCTGTAACTGTTTCCTGGCTGCAATACCCATATTGTCCCAAGAGAGGTCATTAAAATTCAATCTAATCCCATTTAATCTTGTCTAACGGTGTCAGATGGTGCTGTGACAGCAGAGGAATCCGCTAATGTGGAAATGAGAAAAAAATTTGAACGGTTTCCTCCTGAAATGAGGACATATAGACGTATACAGGAATTAATTGCTATTTAGCATATTGTGCCATTACAGCCATTTACCTTTTTTATATATTACAGGCACATTTTGTAGACGTAACTATAAACTCATACTCATAGTGGTTCCTAATTGTTAGCTCATTATCTTCATCACGATGGCTGCGTTCTAAACCATTAAAATCTTCCTGACGCCACATACCAATTGACACCACAAGGGCGGCGATGTATATTTCTTTACTTATTAATTAGATGTATTAATACAGTAATAATAATAATGTAATTATTATGTGTTTTTTGTTATTAGGTGTCTTACTGGTGTATCATGAATGGGTCATAAGCCATGTTGTTTTGTTCAATGTACTGTTAATATTGTAGTTCACTGTGTGAATAAGGAGGGGACGTCTACAAGTGGCAAGGATTAATACTTTTAAGACAAGACAATCAGGGATGGCTGATATAGGATCTTTGCCACCAGGGGGTGATACAAGTGTTAAGGCTCCTTGGAGCTAGATGTATGTGGGTTCTTATACAGTTCAGTTCAACTGTATTAGCAGACTCAGGGTCCAATAGACACTGTCTGATAATACTGGTTCATTGTGCTGTGTGATTGCTGCAACACCAGGGCATGTAGACTATAGTACAGCACTATATGGACCTTCTACCCACGAGCTGAAAGGACAGTCTAGGCCTATTACATGTTATACAACAGTTAGTTCCGACCAAGTAATTTAATTGGACAAGAGGCATTCCATGAGTGCCAATATTCAGTCTAACGCACTGGGACTTTTAATGCCAGTATCACTCCACTTTACCAGTCTAATAACCGTTAATTACATTAACAATTATCTTCGGCACTTGGCCTCGTACCTACGACCGCATCACAGCCGTACTGATATTCAGTGTATCGCACTTACTTTGTGATATTATGATATAATGATGTATAGTCTACAGTAGACCTGCTCCTGCTCTGACTACTTTGAAATGCAGACTAAAAACATTTACATGTTTGGATTGTATTAATTTATTATGACAATGGTCTTATTCTCTTACTCTTTTATACTTTAATATATTTCTATGCGTTATTAACCTGACATGCCAGATTAAATGTTGTCACAAGTCCATCCGGAGAGCCATCCATTTAAACTCATCGTAAAGGGCAGGTACTTTCAAAAAAATATTATATATTGAATTATTTACATATATATACTATATATATTGAAAAATTATGTGAATCACATTGAGTCTGCCGGGCTATTCAAATCCAGTCTTGATTCAAATGAACAGGTCATTATCAGGCTTCTAACAACCTTGAATCAGGCATCTTGGAGCAGAGACCGGAGTTGAATAGCCCTGGCCTATAGTGTACAGGTGTGGTTTAGGTGTGCCGACCATGCTGACGACAGCGAAAAAGACCAGATGGTTCATCCAATCAACTGTGAAGTATTTTTTTGAACATACAGCCATTCACAAACAGTTTCAATGTACGGCTCCCCAGATGGACTTGTGACAACAATTCCTTTGGCATGTCAGTTTAGGGAAGTGGCCCTATAGGACCAGGATTGGGGACTGCCTAACTGCTCCCGGTGCTCAGGTGTCTCCTTGCATGGCTAACATTGCCATCAGTGTATGTATGTGTGTGTGAATGTGTGGCAAATAATGTAAAGCGCTTTATATAAATGCAGTCCATTTAGTAACAGTAGGCCATACTATATCACATGGCTGCTAGATGCTGTCCCATTTATAATTCATTAGAGAATGTTTGGAGTATTTGAAAATGGTGGGGGCTTTTTGACAGTTTGGCTATTGCATTGTTCATATACTGTATATATTGTTGTTAGAGTTTCAAACCTATAACGACAACAAAGATGTTTTTTTGCAATGCTGTCTTTCCACCACAAGGGACATTGCGGACACAAATCGAGCACTGTCCCTTTAACGGAACCTAGCGGGCACGTATAACCGCGCAGGTTCAGGATAGGGTTCCATGCCTTATAATTGAGTGCATGGCTGGGTAAATGTCAAAGTATTTGCATGCTATTCATGCGCCTCTATTAGCCTAATGTGTCAGAGTTAGGCTACTCC
This sequence comes from Typhlichthys eigenmanni, assembly GCA_027564635.1. Classification (NCBI taxonomy): domain Eukaryota; kingdom Metazoa; phylum Chordata; class Actinopteri; order Percopsiformes; family Amblyopsidae; genus Typhlichthys; species Typhlichthys eigenmanni. The sequence goes on from JAODUK010050349.1 coordinate 5,119, forward strand.
TCTCGGCTTTTGTGGAATTTTATATTGGATTTTTATTCAAACTCAAGCTAACAGTAATATATGTGCCTCCGGGGTAGCTTTAAAAATCAATTTGCTAAAGAGCGCAAAATTACCCCCATAATTGTCTCATTGGACGCGCGGCGCCCGTCGAAGGTGATTCCAACTTTACTGCGAGGGAGTAAACTTTGCCTCGTCCGCCGAGCCGCTCCGTCGGTAGTCGGGCGCCCGGAACCACGCGTCCGCTCATTACTGTAACAACCCGAACAGGCGCACGGAAACCCAGCTTGTAGCTGCAGGCGGGCAGGTTGTGGAAGAAAACGCCGATAGCGGAGCAGAAATCTTGCCAATCACACGGCCCTGCGGTGATTCCTAGCGCTAATGAAGTGAAATACATCGGCTGCGCACGGCGCGACAGCGCTGTATGTTTGGACCGGTACAGTATGTGTAAGGAACACAATCAGACTTGGCTCATTAATGAGGCAAGGACAGCATGCAGACAGGATTAATTAATTACAGAGTGACATTTATGGATAATAACCTTCTGCTAGATATCTCACGTGATGAATATGCATAAGGCTATCAAAGGGGGAGCCACCCAGCCAGGATGAGATATATCTGAATTCAGATCCAGGATATGGCGTCGCGCTTATCCGTCTGTGCCGTCAACTCAGTGTGTGTTCCGTTTGAAATGACAGCCGCAATTTGACAAACTGTAATAGGCTCGTGTTGTCTTTATAAACATCTCTTTCACGCAGACTTTTTAGTGTTGGCATTGGCAAATTAGGTGTTATTTCTGTACACATCCATGCAGTATATAGTTAAGAACATACGTACGTCGTGTTTAGGAGATATTGATCTATATGTTTTACATCTACAATCTTGAGGTTGTGCGCACTATAGCCTATGGACAGCAACATGCAGGCCAATTGGGGTCTGGGGTGGGGGTGTAGGCTAAACTAAGTGAACCCACACTGTGTCTCTCAGAGCAATTTTGTGTCAACTGAAAGGTGTTTATGAATGGGCGGCAGACTGAATGAATCATTATTGTATGGCCTCAGTCAGCTATAAATAGCTAGGGAATTTATTTATTTGTGTGGGGATTTTTTTCTTTTTTTGTGGTGCCATTCAGGCTTTAATGGTTGTAAAACATACACCATGTAAATTCAACAGGAACATAATTTTGCCTGTTGCAACTTGCTTTCCTCACTAGCGAACAGGAATGACAACAACATGGCTGAAGTTAAAGCTGTAGGCCTAAAGGCCTCTGGCTCTTAGACATATAATAGAAAACAGCTAGTTCTTCTGAGTGAAGGTTTAATCCATTTTACAAGATTAAAGAGCTCTCATGGAGGGGCATTTATCTGGCAAGGTTCAAATTATGAAACTAGGGTCAGTTATCTTGTTGAATGCATCCCCACACACTGCACTGAGCACAAAATTACTGAAGTAGCTTCATGTCAGATGGAAGATACCACATTTTTTATTTATTGTTTCTTGTATTTTAGGAGCCCTTTTTCCAGTGCTGGTAAATGGTCAAAACAATTACTTTAAAGAGCAATGTTGTGCTGCAGTCTAAATGACCTATAGCCAAACATATTTACAATTACCCTATAGGCTACATACCCTAATAGTTTTGAAGAATCTTTCTTACTTAGCTTTTTGTCTTTTTTTGTTTTGTTTTTGAGCTTGTACTTGAGGTCAAACTAATTAAGTTGTCCAAATCATTGGGGTTTCAAAAGAGTTTTAAGTTCACGTGTCCTTTCCACATTCAGCTTTTTTCCTTTTTTTTTCCTCTTCTTTTTTTAACAGCATTGGCCCAGTTGTGAAGGTCATCTTAATTAACGGGTTTGGTTAATCATCACGGAACCTTCGTGCCCGGTCGCGCATCAGACACCAACAGGAAAACGGGGTTGAAGGGACGCGGGCGCTTTCATGTGACCTTAACCAACGACCTTCTGTAAATTGTGTGATGGATACCGTTCCCTTCTTATCTCCTAGTTGTCTCTCCCGGGCGCTAAATCAATCACCTGAAGCTACACACCGTAAGAAATGTTCATCGCTTCGTGTAGAGGTTAATAACATGCGTCACCCTGTCGAAAGAGTCACAACAGTGTTTGTTTTGTTTTTGAAGGAGAGGTTGGGTATGATTATCTATCAGCAGGAGAATCTGTCCTCTCAGCCTTTAGTTGATCTGGTTTACAGCCTGACTGATGGCTATTTAAAGACGTACCCTCCTCAATCGCATTGCTGTATAAGTAAATGTATTTCCCGGGTGGGGGCTACTCTTTAAATGAGGAGTGTGCCTTTAATTCATAGGCGTTGGTGGGTTGTTTGTAACCCTTTCATCGTGTTGTGTACTGTATGTCTTTTGGTCTGCAGACTATTATGGATTATGTACCTTTCAACAGGCAATAAACAATTAAAAAAGTTCAAGCAGCACGGTTGAGGGCTAGTGGCACAGCTATTCACCAACTCTGCATAAAGCTAATGGTTGTACTCTGCTGACAATCTACGCTGAAGTGAGGCCCACAGCGACCGAGACAGCAGCTTTAACATAATGGCAGCGTTGCCCTTGGGAGTGTGGGCGCTAAGGGCCCTCGTGAGGCAGTCTGCGGCTAGTGGAGTGTGTTTATATTTACCCAGGTTCGTCATCCGAGAAGAAGGCTTAATGATGATCACTGTTTCCACCCCGCCATCTTTACCAGGCCTATAAGTGGCCATTATTTTGGATCAACTGTTTTTTGTTTTTTTTGTTAATCCTTCATCCCGTCCATAAAAATGCTCTTCGAGTCGTCAGGCATGCAGTGTGCATTAGTGTAGATGTGACTTCAAGCTACAATGTCATGTTGCACTTAAATGGACCAACACCTACAGTGAGCATGTGATAAGTGCTCACTTCTAAACCATACTGTCGCACTGATTTACTGTTGGTCTGACTCAAAATGTCTTTGTCTAAGAGCACTTAATGTAGTTTTATAAAAAAAAAAATTAAACAACGTGTAGAACTACAAATGGAAATGCTTTTGTGAATTCCTATTTAAAAATGTTATCAATAAAAACATAACCATTAACTGTCGTTTAATAAGCAACATCAATGTGATCACTGCACATACTGGCCTCAGACAGATTATTATATTATTATTATTCATTCCATATAATAAATGCACATATTTATTTGTACTGTGGCATCCATTGTCACAAACTAGCATCTATACTGTGTATTACATTCTGTAGCATCTATATACTGTACATCACATAGCATCTATATTCTGTATATCACATAGCATCTATATACTGTGTATTACATAACTGTAGCATCCTGTCTGTCACTGCTATACTGTTAAGAAAGACAGACCCTGTCTCCTGTCATCTGAGATGGGAGAGCAGCCTCCACTCACGCCATCCTGTCGGAGAGCGACGGCTGTTATTCAAGACACCGGTCCCCCACCCCCCCCTCCCATATCCCCTCCCTCCACCAGCGCTAATCTGTACTGTAGCCGTGTGGAAGAAAGGAAGCACTGTAGAGAATGAGGAAGTGCCGGCGTGGATGTGGACACATCGTGGGTCTTTTTCTCCCTGCCTGTTGTGCTTGAGGAACAGCACTTGAGTGTATTGTAGCAGTACCACCTTGGGATGGGACTGCAAAGAGAATGGCTTCCTCAAGCGCCCGCTGAATTATCTTAGCTTCTTTTGAGTGCGCGCGTTCTACACCTCAGCGATGGAAAAGATTGCACGAAAAAGTTAACACCGCGATCTGTTTTTTAAGCTCCACTAATGGCCGTTGCAAAGTTATTGTAGATATTATTGTTTGCATTGGGATTCATCAACATGTCAGTCAGGTCACCAGGCACCAGTCGTGAGCCGTTAATCACGTGATTTAATTGCAATGGCGTGCTGCTGGTGCCACATTAGGCGACCCGTTCAGGAGAGTGATAGACGTTTTCACCTCAAGTGTACCGCATCTTGAATTAATAATTCGGACTCCCCCCTCCCCACCCCCCAAATGGAATTGGCCCTTCTCTGAGAAACGAGGAACGAGCTCCGTGGAGCATTTCTAATCCAGCATGGAACATCTGTCTGTGCTGGCGTGGGGCCAGACCTCGTGTTGTCAGTGGCCGTCTCTTCTTCGCCTCATTTATCGCCCCCCCCCCTCCCCGTCCGACAGATCGGCCTTGACGGCCTGTTGCATCGCCAGCAATCTGCCGCGGGGGTCACAGCCGGCTACAGCCTCAGCCAGCTGCCTGTCATCGCCCCCGACGACCGCGTAGCAGCTGTGATTGGGCGGCACGGAGTCACCCAGCCTGACCCCCAAGGGACCGCCAGGGTGCTTCAGCTAGCGTTGGGCACATGCGATAAGTAGCGAAGACGCCCGGCTAGCCTGCATGTCTGCGGCGCCTGCTAGCTAAAGGCTTGCTAATGATTAATGCGATGGCAGCTGTATGGATGAAGTGGGACATGGAGACCCTTACCCCCCCACCCCCCTTCCACTGGACACCATTTACTAATCACTCATTATGTGCACCTGTGTGTAGCTAGGGGGAGGGCGTCATGTTGGGAATTGATTTTTTCTCCTTTGCCAGCTATTGTTTCACATTTCAGTGTACATGTTGGCTGTGAGCCTGTATTTATTGGATGAAAATTATATTTCTGCTAAGCAATGTCTGAAATGTGGCACTCTTGACTCCTAAAGATACAACTTTGCACTTCCCAGTTGATTGTACATATTCACTTCCAAACCATACAGCGTCAATGGGAGATAACTCTTTTACTGTACATTTCCTGCTGACACCACACTTAGAGAAAAAAAAAATGACTAAACAAATTCTCAATTGGAAATGGGTTTGTGAATGGACAGTACAGGCTGGAACATGATTACATCACCACAATTATTGCCTGTGGTTCATCAATTGTTCTAAATATGCAGCGTTTGGTGGGACGTAAACATTTTAATGCAGTTTGCCCTCTGTGAAAGAAACCATATGAACGAGTTAAAAGTTATATTGGCAAAGATGCCCCTCGGGAAGTGACAATGACGGACCACAACACAAAAACAAACAAAGCCAGCTGCTGAGAATGCTTCTCTCGGAACAAATCAGGCACAACAAAGGCAGAAGCCAGCCTCTCTGGCTGTAATTGTTAACAAGAGGCTTCGGTGTAATTGATTTCCCTTTCAGCCAGGTCCCAATTTACTCCTGTTGCGATGGTGTATGCCTCCTCGGGGCCTAATCCTATCTAATTTTTGTTTTCAGCGCTGCATATGTGCTGGCGACAAACAGTCCCAAGTCCCAACCCTGACTGAACCTTAGCGAATGTGAACGCAGTATGCAAATAGGGATGGAAAGCGTGGCTAATGTAGCCTACTGGTCTGAAGGCGAGCCCACGTCGACCTAGATTTAGAGGTTGCTCGTTGGAATCGGTTCGCAACATCACGTGGCATCTTCATGTCGATGGCGTGTGTGTTATCACACATATTGGTTGTCATTTATCCATCTTAAGGTTCCAGTTAGAGATTCCAGTTGAGTTCGAACTGGGCAGTCTGTGTGTAACGGTGATCGGCTGGTTAGCGCAGGGCAGTTATACCTCACTCTCTGACGCCTCAAAGGACTCTCTGGCGACGTAGGCTGGAGCCAATTTGGGTTTCAGAGTACGTTGTAGAGCGTCTACTCTCTACAAGGGAGAGCGGCTTTCCCGGTTACATGTGCTCAGTTCAAAATGGCCGCTATAAGGTGCAAGCTTCAAGACCTGCCATCAACTGGGGTATTATGATCCAAAATTAATGCTTTTACATTGTCATGGCCTAATGACAACTAATGTTTGCACACAGAATCTTTACGGTGAAAGCGTGTGTACACAGGTGAAAGGTTGTGTGTACGCTGTAATTTTTCAATATTTCAACATTGTATGTCTAACAAAAACAGAGCTGTCTGCCATCAGTTCAGAGAAGTGGCAGCTGGTGTGAATTAAACAGTCAGCTTTGCTGTTAAACTCAGACGTCACCCCTGGACACATTTGTAATGCCCAACGGAAGGCCAGACCTCCTCTGCCCCGGACCTACTCAGGAGCTCAGCGGCGCTGTTCCCCAAGGGCCCAGATGTTTAGCAACCCCTCGCTAACTGCAATCTGCGTCGAATTGTCCTTAAATCCCTAGATAGAGCAATAGACGAGGGTGTGGAGGGGCTTATCTCCAGGCTGCCACACATAAACAAGCTGGGCTATATGCGTTGATAAGCAGCCATAGCATTCAGCGCTATCTACCACTGCTAGGTTTATCTCTGTGTCACATGAGAGGGTTGCTTCGGAGATTAAGTGTGATACTGGTGATTTTGCTGATGCAATACGACTACAGCAGCTGAACACATATAGTATAGTGGCCCTCTTCTCCACGAAGCCATGTTTCTCAAAGCCTCAATAATCTAGTCATTAAAGTGATTCTAAACTTTAGTAAAAACCCTTGGCTGTACTGTATGGCTCCCCACACTAGCGTTAAGAAGATAATGTTTGTATATATTTAAACAACAGAATTAAAGTGAAGTCGTAGTTGTTGTAGTAGTAGTAGTAGTAGTTTCCATTGTGTCTCAACACCGTCGATGCTAGTCTGTTGGAAGATGGCTAGCTTGTACAGACCACTAATCTTGTGATAACTGTCAGGATTGTAGACCAGTTAAAAGGATGTTTTGGAGAATTGAAACCAATTGAGGTTGGTAGGGATGTACATAAATTAAAGTAAGGAATCTATACTGTACTGTCAGTGGTTTTATAAGTTCCGTCTACACACATCAAGGCTTTTATTAAAGAGGAGCATATCTTTGTGTGTGTGTGTGTGTGTGTGCACACATGGCTGCATACGCTGGTCTGCAGAGAAGCGTATAAATATGGAGGATGTTGTATGACGCTCTGTGGGTGTTTATTAAAGGCAGCCAACGTCTTAGAGGTCTCCTGGGTACAGAGCAGTGTTCTATATGTGTTCACTCTGTGGGGGAAAGCTGAAGGACTTGGGGCGGAGAATCCAATTAAGCCTTGGACTGTAGAAGTGTTGGAGTATTGACGTAAGCACGTAAGATAAGGCTTTACTTTAAGGTTTTTTATCATCATCAGTATTATTATTTAATGTGTTTTTTTAACTGAGTAGAAACACAAGCATGTATTTATTTGTCTATTCGGCAGCATGGCTTATTTAATTGCCCACCTGAAACAGACGATTATCATTGACAATAATTGCTGGAAGGGAAAAGCAACCATCTCTACCGTTTTCCAATAAACAGACATATGTTACGCTTGTATTTCTTACAATTTACATTTACAGCACACGTTTATCCAAACCAATTTACAATTGTTACATTTGTCAATAGCTGAATACCAGTTATCGTAAGCAAACAACATTCTGTTTGAATAATCAGTATTTAGAATAATCAATATGTCATCAGAGTTAACCTATACATTTACAACACACAACCAAATTCTGAATACATTGGGACAGTATACAGTTAAAACCAAAAAGGAGTGATTTGTCAATTTTATTCCCCCTGCACTATATTGGAAACACTACAACATATTTTAAGCTTCACCTTGACGGATTACAAGTGATTTATTGCGTAAGCAGAGAGTGCAGGTGTTAGATTGGACAGTGCAGCCCTGACCTGCTGCTGACTGAGAAATTGTGGTGCATTATGAAGCAGAAAATATGGCAAAGAAAGCCCCGCACAATTGTGAACTTGAAGATTTGAAAAATGTAAGAGACAACAGGCAGTTTTGGAAGAATGAGCACCCCGCGGTGAGTTACGTTTACGAAAACAAAACACTATACATCCTACACGCCTTGGTGTTATTTTTCACACTAAAAACCAACAAAGAGCAACATCATCTTGCAGGTTGGGAGAGCTTTCTGTCATCCCTCTTTAATCCTTTAGATTACGTTTGATAGTTCATTAACCCAAAAGGCGACAAGCCTTAACCCAGTGTGCATATTAATGTAACATTAGTCAATTACAATTACAAAATTAATTAAAGAACAACATCAGACACAACACATCATCAACAACATCATTTACAAACGCCCATGCAATTGTTCTTACAGGAATGTAACTAAACTAAAACTAGTTAGAGATTTAACACACAACGCAGTAATTCCTATGGCAGACAACTGCAGTGTTTGTCTGAAACCACTTCAGGGATCCTGTTCATCAATCGCTACACGCTGTTGGCTGTCATACTATCTGCAGGCCATGCAGTTATGAAACGGACATGATTGTAAACTAGCTTCTGACTATAAAAGCATAGCCAGTGAACATCGACGACAATTGACAAATGGCTAAATTGAGCTGTATTAATAGAGTGCTAATGAAATGGCCCTCCAGTATGATTACCAGGCGAATAAAAGCCTGCTTCAAGGCCAACACCCAGTGACATTATGTTCAAAACGTAAAGACAAATTGACGAGGGAACTCAAAGGTCCAAAGAGATTCAATTAATTTTTATCGCTTTGAGGCTCAAGAAATATATCCATGATCTGAAAACCTTGGCTTCGATGCACTTTAGACGTTACCAGCGGGCCTTGCCCCGTTAACAAAACATTCTAAACTCTAGTGTTTCTTGACGCGTGTCACACGCCGCCAGTGGGCATTTGAATTCATACAGTAAGTCTGTTGTTGGATTTATGTCAGTAGGCGTGCATAGCAGCCAGATCTCAGGCCCCATTGTTTCTAAAACTGCCAAAGCCTTATTGGAATCGGTCACAGAATGCCAGAAGTAGTTGCTGATTGAAAAAAAAGCCACATTAGGCGCTCCGACAGTACAGATTTAGGCTCCACATTGAAAGTGGTCTTTGACATTTATCAAATTCAATCTGTGCCATTGTTGTGGCATTTTTTTTTTATTTTTTCCCGACGATGACACGCGACAGAGATACGGTTGAGGCAGCTGACAGTAAATAGAGGGCTCCTCAGCAGGGTGCACTGAACCTGACAAAGGCTGAGAATCACAGAATCCTCTGGCGTTACAATGGAGAGCGGTGCAAATCACGGCCTTTTCAAAGGCTCTGTCCTCTCTCACAGAAGCACATGGGGGGGTTCTAAGTGTTAGAAGGCTTCCTGTCATTGTCTAAAACGACATTGGGCCTTGTGCATGGCCAGAGAGGGTTGGGGGAGGGGGGTCTTAAAAAGACGTTTTAACTGCAGGAATGAGTTGATGACTGTCTTCATGCTGTAGAAAGGATTATTGTTGCTTTACAACGTCAGTAGATTTGAAACATACATATTTTGTGAAACGGCTGGGATGAGGAATAGCACCGCAAAATCTGAGAATCAAATCGAAAGGAGCCAGTTGAGGTTGTACGGGCATCTAGTAAGGATGCCCCCTAGGCGCCTTCCTAGGGAGGTGTTCCAAGTACGTTCGGCTGGGAGGAGGCCTCGGGGAAGACCCAGGACTAGGTGGAGAGAGTATATCTCCACACTGGCCTGGTAACGTCTCGGGATCCCCCAGTCAGAGCTGGTTAATGTGGCTCGGGAAAGGGGAGTTTGGGGTCCCTTGCTGGAGCTGCTACCCCCGCGACCCGACTCCGGATAAGCGGGAGAAGATGGATGGATGGATGGATGGATATGTTGGGCACATATCACTGTGATGCTGGAATATTACCCCACGTGCAAGCCAACATTAGGGATTAGCCTGGCTCGGCCAGACGATTGCTCTCAGATCAATTATTTTCACCAAGATTACAGTCTGGACACCCTGTTTGTGTTAGTCCTTTCACAGCCACCCTGCTGGCGGTCCAATCAGGGTGGGTCAGTGGGATGACGTTGAAGTCAAGTGTGTTTCTAAACGGTGGTAGAGCTAGATGAGGCGATTAAAACAGTTGCAATAATGTTGATTTGTTAAAGGCTGTCCAATAGTTTAAAATGAACCAAGTGAATATTGGGTCCGGTCAGGGAAGGTTGAAACATTGAGGCGGTGTCCCAAAAGACGGTACTGTGTTTCTGAGTTCATGTCCTACCTCAGATGACTCCTCTGGAAGCGTGAGCATGTGTGTGTGTGTGTGGGGGGGGGGGGGCGTGGTGGTCTTCCTTCATCCAGACTCTGCGGCGATACGGTTTGAGGGATCAGGGGATCGGGGGGGAAAGGGTGGGTTGCCATGACAACAGCAGCAACAACACGGGTGCCGGTTGATCGGCGGTTGGATTAACCTTGAGCCGCCGCTGCAACAAATTCTCACGAGTGCCACTATATATGCTTCTCACCTCCATAGGCCATCATCTAAAGGGATGATTCAATCAATAAAACCTTTCAAATGGAATTGCTTCTAAGAAACCATCTCCTGGTTTTAAGAAGAAAGAAAAAAAAGGATAGCCAACAAAACAAACACTGGCAATGGTAAAGATGAACCTATTTGAAGAACTTTTTTTCCCTCTTTTCTTTTACCGGTGGTGCGCAAGGGAACAGCTGTGGAGGCAAAGCTTCTGCTTGCTCAACACAGAAATGTTATGCCTCGAGAGACCAAATTAAGGATTTTTGTCTTGTCTGGCATTGCTGTAGACATACAACTGTGGTGTTATCATAATAATGAATGCTTCTTTTATCTTTTATTTTTTTTGTTTGTGACAAAAACTTGATATTAAATTTAGTAGTGTTTATTAACATAACATGCCCGCCTATCCATGCTCTGATTCCTTTAGCAACAATGAAATCAAATTGAAAAGTCCATTTGCGGCATGCTTCCATGGTCGTGATTAAGCACAGTTGTTAGCCTCACACATTTCAGCGCCGTTGCTCCATTATGTCCGAATGTGAGCCATCAGTTTGCAAATGAGCCAAATATTGCAACGCGCGCCGCTCGGCGACGCTGCACAAACAAAAAAACGAGCGGGAACCACGCCCGTCACGCTCCGCTCGACCCCCTGGTTACGACTCAGCTGGGAGAGTGTGTTTGTACTGTTACAGCATCATGACAACGACGCCCGCCCTCCCCGTTTCTCCGCTGTGCAAAGCAAGCCCTGGAGTGTCTTTGCTCATGGATAAAGGCTGCTGAGTTACCTGGGGGCAGGGAAAGCATGCGTGCGTGTGTGTGTGTGTGTGTGCGTGTTTGTGTGTGCGTGAGTTTGTGTCATACTGTATAGGCTACTATATATAGCCCTATATATTTTTATTTTATTTATTTTTCCTGCCAGCAGTTCAGGCCAAAACAGACCCAAGTCAGGGCTTAACTTCTTTGTGTTCCATTAAAGAAAATGGATGATCCAATTACAACACTGGTAATCTCTCCAGGGCTAGGCAGCAGAAGGTTGGGGGTGGACAGGTGAGGGGCTTAACCGTGCAACCATTGACACCCCCCACCCCTCCCCCAACCCCTCCCCCAAGCGTTGACCATTGACCTTCCTGAATCCCATCTCCCGGCTATCTCCCAGCTACAGAGCCACTCCAACAGTCGCATTTTCAAAGGTCCTGCCTTGTATTAAATTCCCCATGAAGCCACACAGTGCGTCTTCAGATACTTGAGATGATGGTGCACTTCACGAAGGAGTAATCAGGCCCCTGGGGGCGGGGCATATGCTACATGTAATCTGTTTAATGCACCTGTAGTATGTGATTGGCTGTAGATATAAATCAACATGTCCCACCCAAACGTGTTGCTTAGTTACAAAGGTCTAGCTCAATCTTCATCGAGCTATCAACAAAGCACTACTTTAACGTGGCATAACATAAAACATAGAATGCAATTGCTGATGTTTTAGCAAATTGTGTATTTCTCTATACCTTATTTTCAACACGTTTTCATAGAGGAATGTCATCACAGCAGGTGTGAAGTTAATTAATACAGAATTAGCCGGTTTCACCGACATGGATTTCCCTATAGACTTCTTATCCAGAACTTCTTTCAATAGGGAGCTTCATTGAATTATTCCTTTAGTCTAGGACTAAGATTAATCCATGTCTGTTAAACCAGCCCAATATCTAAGGGAATCTAAATATAAATTAGTAAAGGCAAGGAAGCTTATAAGTAATGTATAGTAGGAATGGTAGCCCTTCTATTGGACACAGGATGAAGAGCTTAGCTATTGCCCTGATTCCCCTGTGTCAGCAGATGGGAGATGTTTTATGAATGGAGTGGCGAAGCGAAAGGTGGCGGTAATGACATCACATTTGGCAGCCCCGGTGTATCGGCTGAGCGTTATGAGGTTTGATGAGGGTTACTTTAAGATGCTCAGTGTAGGATATGACTAATGTTTCACTGTGAAGTTGGCTGCGATGGCTCCGCTTTGAGCATATGTCTGATGTAATTTGGTGGCTCTGCTACATTTCTCCCAGGAAACATCTCGTCTTGTGGACTGTTGACTACAGAGAGAAGTCCGTTTATCTCTGGGAAGTTATACTGCATGTCGCAAGAAGTGGCACTGGTCAACTTTTCCAGTTGCTTCCATTACTTTATTTACAGCTTTTTTTACCATTTCATTTGCATGGATTTGTTATAAATGAACATCGCTTTAAACAGTGTTATAAACAGACATGCTAATAAGTATCTAATAATCTTTCTCAGGACATTACGAATTTGCTGCTATAGATAATACTCAACTGCGCTAGTCAGCGGTGAACACTTGACTGACCAGAACACTACAAATATGGCGGAGCAGCTAGCATCTTGCCCAGTAGTGAATACTTGGATGAAAACTACATATTTGGCGGCGAATCTAGCATCTCTTCGGGCTCAGACAACCCCGGTCAGTCTTGGAATCAGCAGATGAAGTTCCAGAAATGTTTCTGGATTTAAAAAAATTCTGCTTTAATTAATAACGTTTACCTTCAAAGAACATTAAAAATATTCCTTTAATTCAAGCATTTATTGGCCTATCATATGTACTCAAAATATTGAAAATGTTTCTCTGTTATCGAATAGTCTGTATAATGAACTATTCACGTTATAATAAGCAAATCATATTTAGTAGGCCTACTATATACAGGCCTAGTGTTTGGGGTAACTGTCAACAGTTGACAAGTGTTCATGGTGAAACTGACTGAATAGTGAAACTGTCTCCCAAAGGCTAGGCCCCTCTCATGTAAGTCATATTATTAGTCAGTTCAGTGGGCTGGTTAATGACATACGGGTCTAATACACACACGCCTGTAAACAGGGGCACATGCTGTCAGTGCCAGGAATGTGTCCATCACAGGTTTTGGGCTTAGGGCTGGTGAATGAAAATATATGTCCGCCGCGCTATACAGTACCTGCTACAGTATGCTATTGAGTGGGCTGAACTCACTCTTGTTTAAAGGTAAAGTCAGTTTAGATGTAGTCAGCTATTGCAAGCTAAATGTAAGCTAATGCACATTTTGTCATATTCACCAAATATCTCCTCGCATTTCGCTTAGCTTATCCTTCTCTGTGCGTGTTATATAAATGTATATAAATATTCAGAGACTTGTATCTTTGCTTTGCTTCACAGTGCGTTTTTATGTGTGAGGCGGCTCGACTTTTGCAAGCGTTCTCGAAAATGACCTTGCCTTTAAAAAAAATTATAAAAAATATGTGTATGAAAACGTTATTCACCAAAGCCTTTTATAACTTAACTTATTAAATAGGGTTGTCACAGTGGATGATGAAATGCAGTCACATTCTTAATTTAGTTTTTTAGTTTTTAAGTTATACCATCAGATATAAGAGCAAGGATAACTACAAACAAATCAGTGCAAATCTCCACCCAAACTTGCGGTTTATGTTTGAAACACCGCCTTTATGGGGAGGGATATCCATTTGACATTTTAAATCAAAACACAGATGTTTTATAACCTCTAATTTGAACAAATAAAAATCACGGAGTGATCCTTTAACAAACGGAAATGAGAAATCCAATACTGTCTGTTCACCTCCGGCTACAAACGGTTCATTGGTTCTGCTCACTGGATTAAAGTGCCGGCTGCTGTCCATGGTCCTGAAACATCCAGAAAATGATTTTTCAACCATAAAGCATAAATACAGTACCTATATTTTGCAGAAGGTTTCCAAGGGTGTGTGTGTGTATATATATATATATATATATATATATATATATATATATATATATATATATAT
>JAODUK010050360.1:0-19168 GCA_027564635.1 Typhlichthys eigenmanni
TGGGGTCCCTTACTGAAGCTGCTGCCCCCGCGACCCGACTCCGGATAAGCGGGAGAAGATGGATGGATGGATGGAAGTTCTGTCTGTGTGTTATGCGCTTGTTCCACACTACGTAAATACAAGGAACTAATATACAAAATAATAACATCCAGTAATCAGAATAGGCCTACATACTCCTCATGTACTTCTAAAATACTTATTTGACCTGTAGCATGAACGATAAGTAAATCAATGCTCATTGTAGAAACATTTGCAATTACATGGGTTACTGTACTGTACATTGAATCAGCAACAGTACTTTTTGCCTGCATCATCTAAAAATAGTAACAGGTTGTAGCAGGTTGCATTGAATTACAGAAAATAGAAATCTTATTTACACTTAAACTAGAATACATATTATTGAATATACTATCCATATAGCACAAATATAAAACATGTATTTAAGTTACTGGAACAAGAATGCACTGTCTGTAAATACATTGGACAGCAAGGACTTCTATGGATGGTTGTTTTGAGTGGGACTAGGAAGTGTTTAGCTGGAATACAGTATAAACGGTAGACAGCATACATATAATGGCTCAGTGTCTGCATGGGACAGCAAATAGCTTAGTCTATGTTGTTTACTAAGGGCATATGGAGGCGAGAAAAACATCTTCCATTTCAACAATGTGATTTTATTTCTTTCAGTATATCAGAGATGTACTTCCAAATCCGTACAGTAATTTTAAGGGTATCATGGCTTTCAATGGGCATATCAAACGAAATTCATACATAATGTAATGTAGCCTTGGTTATTATCCCCTAACTTCGCAAGCAATTAATTGTGTGACTACCCAATGCATCAAAAATAATGAATGTTAGCTAAATATTACAGTGTGTAACTAACCCCCCCCCCCCCCCCAAGTTTAGAGGCTTGAGGGGAAATACGTGAATTTAAAGCAGTGGGGTGGATTTAAAAACCAATATAAAAAAGAACAGCACCAGGATGAAAGCCTTATGACATGTTGCTGACATTCTACTGCGTGGTATTAGCAGACAGACAATTGGAACAAACTGTCAGCCGGCACCTTTCAGGACGGAGATAACAATGTTTCATTGGAGAATATTGATGCCACGTGTTTGTTTATGATAGCTGCAAGGCCACAGTGACTTAATCCCAATTTTGACGCCGTCTCTTCGCCATCTCAGCATATAGAGATGCCAGGAAGTGCGCGTCTGCCCATGTTTCATAGCATATCTAGGCCTGCCGCCGTGGCGCGCTCGCAACGCTTGCCCTGAGAGAATGATAAATTGAAGTGATGCATGTGTGGTCTCACCCACAGCACAGGAGTCTCTTGGGCGCAAAAGCTGTACTCCGTCCATGTGTGAGTATATATATATATATGTGTGTGTATATGTTGTGCACTCTTGTGTGTGTGTGTGTGTGTGTGTGTGTGTGTATATATAAATATATGTATTACACAGATATACACACAACATTTCCTATTTCTCGAGGGGAGCTAGGGCATTCTTTGGGCTTAGCTGGGCCTCAGGGAGGAGCCCACCCACCTATCCCCAAGGATTGTACCTCCCTGTATCAACAACAGAGAGGCCTGAGTTTGGTTTGTCTTATTTAATTTGCTAACTCGCCTCTTGCAGGTGTGCTTGGTTCTTCATTACGTCTGGTGATAATTGATCCACTTAGCTAAATGAGGCGCTAAAACTTTGGCTACATCATCAGTTTCCACCAGGTCTCCCGCACTAGGTGAAAACTCATATCCCCATGATCGGCTATATGGATAATCTAATGAGTGTAATTGGGACTCTAGTAGCCATTTAATGCTTCTGCATCATTTTGTATCATGCGTAGAAGGTGGTGTCTTAGGTGTGAATTTCTTTCCACGTAACAGATTTAAATCAGAGTCTTGTTATTGAGGCCCGTTAATTCACAATCTCACCTTGCCAGAGAGCTTGGCTCTCATTACAGGAATTTGTTTGTTTAACTTGCGATTAGCCCCTGGCCATACAGATGAAGGGAGTGGTGGCTTGAACAAAATGGCAATTGCGCGCACTGTGAGCTGCAAAGTCCACATTTCATTGCATATTTTCTTGTTTATCTCCCAACAGCAATACAATGTGCCGAGTGTATTGTTCTATGATCGTCTTTGCCTGCTACAGTAGATACGATCTAGCTTGCCGGAAATTGCACACCTTTTTTTTCTTTTTTTTTTCTTTTTTTGGTGTGCTGCATCTAAATATTAATGGCTCCTTTTATCGCCAAGAGGTTTTCTGATACTGCATTTATGATGGGAAGTAATAAATGACTCATGAATAAAAATCCTACAGTATGTGTTAGCTTTACTAATCCGCTCCACATTAATTCGGAATGTGCAAATATTCATTCTGACTAATACCATTTCCCTCCATAATTTATCCGCGGCAAGCCAAACGTCTACATTCTGAGCCTGGTGTGAGCTTTAGGAAGCAAATCTTCAGCTGCATGGAGCACAGGAAAAGGAAATCGCATAAGTGAACTCTTGCGAAGACAGACAGATAGGCAGACAGGCAGGCTGTGGTGAGAATGCCTCCACTGTCTCAAACACAAATCCTCTCTGCCACTGTGAATACTTTATAAGAGCCAGGCGATGTCTTATCAGTCTCCTGTGGATGGAATACCCACGGCGAGATACCTGCCAGCTCGCACCGCTGTCCCCGCGCATACTTCCTCTACGGTGTCACATCCTATCTGAGTAGACACGATGAGACGCTAGATTAACTTCAATCATCCCGACCCAACGTTGATTCGGTTCTTGTCTAAAACGGTGTGGGGGATGAGGGGTGGGGCTAGGATGGGGGAGGGGAGATTTGTGTGTTTTTTTTTCCTGTTGCTTTGCGTGCTACCTGAATGCACTCATGTGAAACAAGACGTTTGCCCGAGGTGTGACATTATGCTTGTAACCAATCTTCTCTGACCTACCTATCCCATTAGGGCATATTTAAAACCTGAAACAGCTTGAAGGTAGAACATTATGTTCGAAATGACACGTGCACATTGAACGCCATGTCAACAAGCCTGCTCCATATTACCCACACTGTCTGTCACATTCGGTCTCACACGGAGACTGGGGCTCATTTGGCTAACAGACGTGTACTGTAGCATTACGCACTCAGCTGAGACGGACAAACGGAGCGGACAGGATCTGTTTTGCTCTGTTATCAAGGGGGGTTTGGGAAGGGGCTGTCAAAACATAGCCCTACCCCCTTATGGACTACTTGAGTGCTAGTGATAATTACCACTCTTCTCCTGGGGATAGTGTTTCTTGTTTTGGATGTACAGCACAAAAAGAGCTGTGTGGCCTATTGTGGTCCAAGTCGTGACCACCATGGGACAGAGGTCATGATAGAGGTCAGAGTTTGATAACGTGATATAGATTTTCTTCCTTAAAAAAGTCATAAAATGAATGATATTTACATTACTTTGAAATGTAATAAGTGCACGTAAGTTGTACAATACTATCACTTTTGAACAGCGTAAGTGTAATTTAAAGCATTCATAACGATAAAATGGGATTAATTTAGCATAGTGCAAATGTAACACTTGATAAAGCGTGCAGGTAGAATTACCTGTAAAATAATGATACTATTACAGATATCACAACACCCTGTTTTTGCTCCATCAAACATGCATGTCTATGTATAGAGTTCAGACACTACGTGCAAGAGAAAGTAATAGCATCTCAGTCCCGTCAATTACATTGGATTCAGGGGTGATAAAATGTTTCTAGTCTTACATACCGCCCAAAGCAATGCCTGAGCCAATGAGAGAAAGGCTTGCCTTTCAGTGACAGCCAATCAGTAATACTTTAAATAGATGTGAGCCGATGAATCTCTTTGGTGACATGAGCTATGGAGGAATAGCTCGGTTACTCCTGGTGGCTTGCTGAGTCCGGAGAGAAACCCTGCTGCATTTCCTTTCATCTGGTGGCGCGCAAAACCAGAAAGTTCCCTCCAGCGGAGCAAGAACTTTTGAGAGATGCTTACTGTGTTTCAAACTGTACCTGTTCATTTAAGCACTGAAAAAAATGGACTCCACTTCAACAATCTCTTGAAGAATTTGCTGTCAAAATAATTAATGCACGATGCAGACATTTACAATTATTTTTTGAGCTACAATTCTGGTGCCGTACCGATATACAGTGGCAGGACGACATCCATCCTCCCTCCAACCCGCTACAGAAGAAATCTAGGGAGGCAGTTCTGGTGTACCTCTCTCTCTCTCTCTCTTTCTCTTCCCGTTCCAAACATATTTGCTCCTTAGTTCCTCCAAGTCATTCCTCTTCAAACGATTTGGCGAGCCTGCCTGACAGCAATCTCCCAAGATTCAGATTGTTTCACTAGGCTTCAAAAGCAAAATGTACTCAATAGATGCAAAGTATTTGTTGCACACTGGTATTTCATGTTTCAGTCATGATCATTGACTGATTCCACTCTAAAAGAAGTCTTGGAAAAGTCTGTGGAAAATTAAATACAGGCTAATGCAAATACGCTTATACAACCTTTTTAATCAATGTACCATCCAAATATAGTCAACAACTAGTCACATCTGTAAAATGTTTTTTTGTGTGTTGTGTTGCCACAGCTGTAGTTACTACCCTTGTTGGTTCCCAGACAAATGTTGGGAACATATGGTAATGCACACTCAGCTATTCAAGGTGTTCCTGTGACAGTTGCAGGAGGTGCTGGAACACTATATCATTGAGACTTGTGGTTCAATACCAGACAACAGCTATATTTTTTATCAGACAGGGAATACGCTTCTAACAGAATGCTAATTCATCAAAAGCAATCCACTTATGTTTCTGCTTGGCAATAAACACCCTACTAAAAAATGCTAATGTCCTGAAGATGTGTGTTGATTTAAAATGGACTAGAGGCGTGTGTGGCGGAGGGGGGGAAGCACCTCCCTTTAGGGTAGATCAGAATTGGACCAGATATTAATGAATCCATTATTTATTCATAAAGATGTGTGAGAAGTTAATATTGGCACAGTGAATTCTGTTGGCATACAGTATTTAGGTCATTGACCTTCCTTGAGGGAGACCGCAGTGTACAGTATATATATATATTTAAGATTTCAGGGGATACTCACACTTGTAGATGTAACGTTCACCCTTAAATTGCACTTTTTAAAAGTATACATTTGACTTAAAACATCAAATAAACACATTGTAGATTTAGTACTTAAATCATCTTTATAATAGTAATAATTAAATGATAATACTAATAATTACTTTACTACTTGAAAACTACAGAAATAGCCAGCATGTCTGTGTAATGTTTCGTGAGGCCAGGCATTTGGTATTATTCCAGGGCCTTTAGTATACTACAGTATCCTAATATAAGCTATTATTTTACAGTATTGCTCCCGGAAACCAGCAATACATACACAATCGTGCTTCCTGGAAGAAAATACTGAAATAAACAACATACAAAATATAAAATGGTGAATATAATAAAATAAAAATAAGAAATATATAAATTAGTATTTGAAGACGTTTAACATGGGTCTGTAGATAAACATCATATTACTAACTTAATGGCATATAACGGGTCTGTAAATATAAATAATATTACCTTTATGGCATATAAACTAAACAACTATAGACTCCTAATTGCAAGTTATTGTATGGATGGATTTAAGTACTGTAGACAAGATGACACCTTCTGAATTTCTGATTTTCTGTACAGTATATGTTTGTATCATATTATTTCTGATTTCTTTCGGTTATATAGATCAATTAAGTTGTTTCCACTTTATAGCTATTCAGATCTCAACATTTGTGTAAATTACAACCAAAATTTGATAATGTTTGCGCTCCTCTCGAAAGTGAATTTAGCTCAATTAAAGTATTAGGATTTAGTCATCTTACTCAAGAATGATTGACGTGTCTAACCTATTACCTTTTCAGTCATGATCTTAAACACTCACCCACCCAACACTAGTTTTAGTTCTGATAAAAATGTATGTATGTATGTATGTAGTATGTATGAATATATATACCGTATGTATTTAATATATGTGTGTACTAGGCTATGTGTCTTACTGCATTCTTATAACTACATTTGCTAAAACATATAAATGGTCAAGATAAAACATATTGATGCAAATTTCTTCATTACCATTCAGTATTGTGTGTTCGTTTCCAAGGGCGATTCATGCAGAACATATTAATTCTAATATTCTAAGATACAACTTTATTGCCACTGAAATCTCAAGATATTTCAATTACATTGTCAACTTTTCAGGACTGTAAATCAGAAAGCTGTTTGAAACAATTGGTTGATTAGATTACTTCTCAGTTTAGTTAACAGCAACCTGTTTTAAAATAAAAATGATGTCACAAATCCTGTTCATAACCATAACCATAACCTGTTCATAACCAATCATAAAGAAATAAACAAATATCCTGCCCAACAAGTGTGCACGTACTTAAATTAAAGGTCTAAGACAAAAGATTGCAAGTCTATTGAATACATTTTACCTCTTGTTTGAGTTTGTTTCACTAATGTTTGAATTAGTCTTTATTTTTGAAAGTGAGAGGACAGGAAATCAATAACAAGCCTATTTAGTATAAAGAGTTAGCAATAATATTTCAGATGGTCTGAAAACAGTAGATTACAAATAGATTACAAGTATATTACAAGATTAAACATGGTTAGGAAGTGAGCGATAATGATGTTCAAACCAAAACCATAACGGCTGTAGCCTACACATTAAGAATCACTGGAAGTTATGGCATTGAAGACAACAAAATACTTTCAGTGTCACTAACTGCATGTTAGTGTCGCATACCTTTATGTCAGTGGTAGGTAATTTATGTATTATTTCTGCTGTGTCCTAGATTAGAAATTGATTCATTAATTTTTACCAGTTTAAAATGCGTGAATATAACCATAAAATTCACTTTTTCATATGGTGTTAATTTTTTATTGGACAATAACTTTTGTGCATGAGTCACGACTCCTGTCAATGCAACAACACCTTCAGACGACACTAGTTTAACTAAATGAAAAATAAGATATTTACATCATATTTTCATTGCATTGCTTGTTACAAGCTGTTCCGTGGTTGTCTCCTGTTCAACAGTCGACATGATAGGATAAAATCCAGCAACAGAGAAACAATGCTAGCTGGCGTTTTAAAGGAAACATACAGAGACTTGAGTGGAATTAATAAAATGCGCTGTTTTGCCATTTGAAGATGTCAACTTGCAGATACACTGTCAATAACGTTTTAATTGTCATTTGGATGTGGCACACCACTTTCTTCAGAGGCACACTCAGTCTTTTTTCTGGCTACGCTACAGTTATGAACTGCTTAAATTTTAAATGGCAGATGTAAATTGCCCCATTTTTTTCATCGCTTGACTCTACGTATCTTATCTAATCTCTTGCTCCGACAGCTCCCCTCTGGATTTGGCCTCTAATCTGTTGTAATTACCACAGATAGCAGAAGCCTGTCATTGAACTCATTCTAGCTTTCGCTATCTTGAAAAAGAGATGAGGAAGCAATAAATCACATGCTTCCTTGTACAAATTCTTGTCAAAGAGTCTGTCCGCCATAACTATTCCCTACTGTATGCCTATAAATTGACGACCTGAAACAGGTCCTCGTCACAATAGTCCAATATACGGGAGTAAATTATTGACTCTTAATTTATCTTCACTGATCATTAAAATCTCTCAGGAGACGGAATGGCGGAAGGAGATTGGTATAATTGAGCTAGCAATTCTGTGGGAGAATGTAGCTCTGGAATTCTTACAAGTAAGAGAAGATATTGCAAGATGTATTCATTTATTTCTCATTCTGGAGGCCATTGGGGCCTTTTGGGTTTTGACCTCTACACCGTGAGTGTCACCATAAGCAGGGCATTGGCACGATAAAAGTCTACTTTAAATTGAAATGTCAACTCCTAGCATCAGATCGAGATAATAAACGTAATGGAGACTTTGTAGCGAGAACCGTTAAACCTTCATTAAGCATCGGAGATGGAAGTCCTGAGGGCTGATAGGTGGGATGAAGTGTTGGGCGCTCCTGATAAGTCACTTTTATGGATTGCTATTGACGCTCAGGCCTCCAGATGAAGACCATCAAGCTCCCCGTTTGATCGCGCTTGATTAGAAAGCATGTGAAAGTATGTGTTGAAATCTCACAAATTATAAAGAAATTACAGACTAAAGTTATCACAATGATGCAAACTTACCGTTTGTCTGATTTACAATGCTGGAACACTAGACGATCACTTTATAGTACTGAATATATTGTACAGTGTGTGTGGGCAGAATATCTGTGTGTCTGTGAGTGCATGTATGTGAGCTCATTTGCATGGCTGAGTATTTATCCATGCCCAAAATGCTCCGCAATGCCTTGCATTTACCATGTAAATTACATGAATGGTGTTATTGCTTCTTATGTGGGCATTAAAGCTCTCAGGAGAACATACTCACTGGCTTTCCCTTTTCTCATATATGTAGTCTCTCCCCTTGGGCAATATCATAAATGTCATCATATGCAAAGAAGGACAGCTTGCTTCCATGGTGTAAAAATGTCGCTGATATAGAGCTGAAACCCATGCTTTACATATAGTATGCCAACCAAAAAAATCTTAGCACAAGGTCAACACAAGATAGGTATAACTTTAATGAAGAATGAACCTTTAACATGTCATTTGGCATTCATAAAGACGGGATAACAAATGGTATGCACATAATGCAAAGGGCTTTATATTTTCCTGTTTATTATTCTTGATTGTAACTTGCAAAGTTCCCTGAAAGCTTGACAGATGGCTTAAATTAATGCTCATGCATATTTTGTAATGAGCATGTTTTGTAAAAAAAATAAAAAAAAAATAAAATAAAGCGAAATTTTAAATTAAATAAATGAATTGCTCAGCTGTGTGGATAAAGCATAACCGCAGTGTGATCTATGTTTCACAAACATTGTGGCAGCAAAGCATTTCACACTGTCATCTCAAGTTTGACTTTGCATGATAATGGCTGTCACAGCAAAAAAGCCACGGGATCTTGGCACATAAAATTCAAGGTTTCTACCTTCCCCTTTTGGATCAAAGCACTAGGAGAATCCCATATGGATAGGTCTTCTTCCTAACCTTGAAAATAACAAATTTATTTTGAGATTTTCATGGAATCAGCACACAGTGAATAATATTAGCATATATGTCAGAAATCACACAGATGAGTGCAACCCATGCAGTGGTAATCTGATAACACATGTAATACTCGGGTAAGAAAGATCAACATGAATTGGAACTGTTTGATAAGGAAGCTTTTTTTTAAATATATTTGTCTTTCATTAGCTCAAACCTTTACAGTAGTTGTCTAAGCAAAGAAATGCATGATTCATTTAAAAAATGTACACAAATCACATGGGTAATCATGTTTTCATGAAATGTCTCCCATTTGCCTCTGACAGTTTGGTAATGCTGTCAAGTGTGTGTGGACTATGCATTTGCTGCAGTTTGGCAAACAAGTAAACAATTATCATTTTGCATGAAGGCTCCTCTACTGTAAGTTTATTCAGACTAGAATTGCACAACCTACTACTTTGGCTCTCATGGTCTTTCTGAGTTATATTTATTATCTGGTTGACTATATCTTAATTAGCATGCAATCATACAGTATCCACTTTGTAGGCTAGTAGTGGTCCTTGTAATGTTAACTGCTAATGCAATCAAGTTTTCTTCTATCTTTAGCCTGGTCAACTCCCAGATGAAAGTCTGTGGATACAATCCCTCCAAACTGTAAGTACCCTTATCAAGATGCCTTAAGGTCTTTGCGTGTTTCTAATAAATTACACAAAAGCAGAAAAAACACAGGAGGAATTGTCACAAAATTATTTGCATATTGCAACACAATATTTTTTTATCAACTACAAGAGAGTTGTTGATGTTACTGGTAAAACCAGACTACTACAAAAATAATAATCTATAGCAACAATTACTCAGAGGTGTCAAAAGTACACAAAGTCATTACTTAAGTAGAAGTACAGATACTTGTGTAATAAATGACTCTTTACTCAAGTAAAAGTACAAAAATACAGACTCTTAAATGTATTGAAAAGTAAAAAGTAGAAATGTTTTAAATACAACATTTGTACCAGCAGTTTCAGGGCAAAAGGTAACTGAACCTCGATTAATGTTTTATTAAAATTGAATAAAATAATGTTATCATATTTATCCTAATATAGGACCCAAAACTCTGAGAGCTCAATTGATTCAATATAGGCCCTACTACATCTTTCACATTTAATAGATTCCTATTCCAATTAACACATTTATATTCTTTTCAAAACTGTTAAACTTTATTTCAAAACCTAAAACTAACTACAAACATATTGCATAATATCTGCAAAAATGTATTACAAATCTGCACAATTATACCAACCACAGCTGCTTCCCATGGTATCTGACATCTGAGTGACTAATAGACATATTGACGTTATAGTCAATGGAAAAAATGCAATAACCTCTATTCCTGACATTTACATTCGCAGTACATCATAGGTGACCTGAATCCCTACAAATGTTTAATTTATATAAGAGTTATGTCAATAGATCCATTAAAAATCATGGAATCTGTTCATCTATCCATATTTTGAATGGGAGGCAAAGCTTTTCTATTTTAAACCTTGAGACCAAATGTGCAGTGATTGAAAAATATTATATATAGATATGAGCTATGTGTTTCCTGTTGACAGATGCACTGCTAGGCTTGCTAACTGAATTGGGAATGAAACATACTGCCCTAGAGCTTTGGCCCAGATTTTCCATCATTTCCAATGTATTTCAGCCTTTCTAATGACCTCCATTCCTCAGAGGATCAGATAAACTAGGTTTTTATACAACAGATCAGCTGCCACTATTTAACCCTTTTACAGAAGATCATTTTGTCCTCTTCATTCCACCGCTGTTAGCTCATGATTGCTCACCATAGATAAGTGTGAGCAAACAGAACTGAATTTCCAAAGAAAAGCCTGTAAACATGCCTAATCCCATTTTAAAGAGCTCTTTACCAGAGGAGAAGTGAAGGGCGTGGGGGGGTGGCAACTGATATCCCCCACCCCGAAACAAAATCAAAGCTGAACTGCTGCTGCACTGAATGCTAGACCCTCCAGATCTGGACCAGAGAGAGAGGGAGAGAGAGAGAGAGAGGGAAGGGGGGGCTGTTTCATGGCAGCGCATGGGTCTCTGGGGGGGTCTTTGGGCTGGTGCGACAGTGGAGCTCCACTGGAGGCATCAACACTGTAGTTGTAAATACATTATGTGTGGCCAATACTGGAAGCAAGGATGGGATCATGGGTGGCACAGTGATATACTCTGTGGATAGGGAAGGGAAGGACAAAACAACACATACAATATGTCTTTCAACCAGTACATTTAGGACTTAAGAACATGAATAGTGTGTACTGAATGTCTTTGAATGTGCCATGTATGGTAACCATGTATGGTAACCATGTATGGTTATCAGACACGATACTTGTTCTGTGGTTACATTTGCTTAACATACTATTGCATTAGTATTGCATTACAGAACATATTTGAAATAACATGACTTAATCATGAACTTCAGAACTTAGTCAAGATCTGAGTTGGTCTTGAAATTACAAATATGTCAAGCATATACTCAGCAACTGTATGTAATGAGCATACAACTGTTTACGCACCCTAGTCCTTCTGTATAGAGATGTACATTAGTTAAATCCCTATAAATGCGTGGTGTTGTGTGCCAACTGTTAAAAACACAAGCTTCTGGTGTTAAAATTATATTAATTGTATATTATATCATCACATGAGTTTGCTTTGCACAGAAACAAATGGCAGAAATGTACTTCAAAGGGATACATCTTACTTTTATACTGTGAGTACATTTCAGACTGTACTTTTTCACTTTCACTACATTTACCAGTTTGTTTTTAAGTAAATATTGTTTTTAATATCAGGGAGTTGTGAATATTCATATTTATCATACATACATTTGACTGATTTATAAAAATAAAATAAAAAGCTTTTCTTTGTTGTTGGCTTCATAATATTGTTTGACTCTAAAGATTCCTGCACAATGATTTTCATTTTTTTGTGCTCACAAATCTCTTCATCGTTCAACATCTTTTAGCAGCTTGCCAAAGTACAAGTCCATCTGGAAACTCGCTTGTGTTTGAGGTAGTACCAATACATGTTCACCATGTAATTAGCAGCAATTGCAGGCAATTGGAGCACCTTCAGCTAATCAGTACAAGAACCACACGATAATGATTTTAGGACACAGGTGCGTCTTGCTAAACAGGATGCTGATTTGCCAGGTTCAAATTGTTTGCCTGCATTGAACCTCCATGAAGTTGGCACCCCATAACAATAAGAATGTGAATAAAAGTATTTGGATATGTTTGTGCATTTTTGTGCATGTTTATGCATGGAAAATAAACTATTTCACACACATGCACACAAACTTATTTTAGAGGAATACCATGTAAAGTTACACATTAAGACTAAGTGATTCGACCCATTCCAGTGCAAACGAGAGGGCGATAACATGTTTAACTAAAATCAACCTCAGAAAACTTAGAAGCACACATGCTTGTGTTGTGTTCACAAATGTGCACAAACTAATCAAAATACATTTATTCAGATTGTTGTCATATGGGGTGTCAACTTCACGGAGGTTGCCATTGAGGGTGATAATTGGAGGATAGTTGAGTGTGATTTTGTGAGATCAAGATGGTCTCCGGAGGCTGATATGACTCCAAAAGCATCCCTTTTCATGAGCATCATCGTGGCAGCGAATGATGTAGTCTAAATTTGGAGACGAGGAAGCTCTGTGCATTCAAGTCCAGGCAAGGTAACATGCACACGTACGGCCATGCATATGTATCAGATCTTGCATGGACGAACAGATATTTGAAGAACAACAGAGATAAGAGGACACGTCTGATCATTTTGAGGGAAACAGGACTCCAAAATAGGTGAACATATTTACAGACCTTGTCAACAGGCACTGTTTCTTGAGCTGAGAAAATGTTCTCTGAAAAAGCACCTCCCACAACTTTCATCTAGCTCACAGTCCAATGTGAGGGCCAACTTTGCATGTTTCAAGAGGTGACAGTATAATTTGCATAAATTTAATGAGACTTTCAACGAGAGAGAGAGATAAAGAGAGAGAGAAAACATGGACACCTGCAGAAAAATAGCTGACATTGTTTAAAGGCCCCCCTTTACGACGCACAATAATGGCCTTGGCTTGCAGACATAGCACAGTTACACAGCTAATCAGCAGGTTTGACATCTCTGTCACCTAGAGGTTGCTTTTCTCCTGAGGAGAAAATATGTGCAAGAGATGAGATGGGATTTCACCACTGCTAAATAGAGGACATACAGTAATTAGTTAGATATAGATACAGATATGACGACTTGTTTCTCGGGCCCGATGCTCACATCTGGAGGCTACATTAGCGTATGCGCTTGCTACAGTAGTGACACAAGGGAGCCTTGGCCTGTGGTATTTGTATGAAAGTGATTTGATTGTCATGTTAATGAAAACTAATTACTGGTGTAAGCAGATTTCCTGGTTCAAGCTCTTCAAAGGGGTGGCTCCTCCCGAGCACAGGGTTTGATTGTTACACTGAGAAAAGGTGCATGTCGAGGGTACGCATGCCAGAGACGGTGTAAATGAATGGGATTGAGTGTACGGAAATGAATAAATGTGCTTCTGTTATTGGGAGTAGCTCTATGAATTCCAATGAGCGAAAGGGGGGTATGTGGCACCGACTGAGGATTTACATCTCTGCTGTCAGTCTGCCTCCTAATGTGGATCTATGGCATGGCGCCACATACACTAGCATAGATCTTTTGTCTTCATATTGGCAGATATAGGATATAAGCCTGTGTGAGCATTTCTAAAGTTGCCATTTGTTGAAATTGCTGTTATGCTGTTATTAATAATGGTCAACTCATACCCTAGCCCCCCATCCATTATTTCTGCCTACTGTTGTTGGAAACAGATTCACTCACCTTGTCCATTTTGTAAACACTGATGAAATAATAGGTGACACATAAGCTCTCCTTTGTCATGCTGAAGCTAAGTTAATTAATTAGCCATCCAGTGCCCCTAAGTGCCAGGAGGTTGTTGATTGTATCGCACTAAGCCGTCATCCTGTGTAAATTGACTGAGATTGAGATCTAACATGTCTTTGACCTGCCAGCCTGATATGGAAAACATTGATGAAGGGATTAATCCCGAGGAGGATAGAGAAAATGTTATCTTTAGCTATGCTGTAAGCTCCATTAGCTCAGGAGATAGCAGTGGTCTGGCATTAAGTTTCTTTATAGCTGGAACGTTTAATTATGTAAAACCTGATTACCTTAAATAATATTCCCTGTGGTAAAACCTGTAATATTCACACATTTTAAAATACTACTAATGTATTAATTAAAACTCAGGTACATAATTTCTATGTAGCCCATTGTTTTGCAGTGCTTGAGTTGGGCTACAGTACTCCTGCAACTAAACCTACATGTAATTTAGGTTTGTGGATATTTTACATTAGATATCGCAAGTCTATATATCAAACATCCTAGGTAGCATTCAGGGTTTATCCTGGATATACATCTGCAAATGTAGCTCTCTTCAAATAATTTAACATGTTTTTAGAATTAGAATTCGCTAGAACACATTTATCCCAATCTACTTACAGTACAGTTGAGTATAATTACCTATAGCATTTAGATGCAGGTAGGGGTAAGGCTTCATACTCAAGAATGCTTATAGTTCCAGTAAGTCAAGATTGTTGAAGATCAAACCCACAACCTTTCTGGTGAGAGGTGACCCCAAAAAATCTATATAGCATTGGAGATCAAAATTGTGTTGAAGATGCAGTTCAGAGCTGGACACGGGTGGCTGAGGTCACTGTTTAGCGACAAGGCATGCAGTGTGTGTATATTCTGCAAATCGCTGTATTTGGTAAAAGCAGCATCTTACTGCTTCACAATGTGTGAAAAGGATGGAAAGTTCTCAATATTAAGGTTAAAAACTTGAAGTGCTAACACTTTGTATATTTGACCGAACCAGGGATAATGGCTGTCTACTTAGCAAATGGTTTGTGAATCACACAATAGGCAATCACTCATAGGCTGTACACTATTAGGTGCAAAATAAGCTTTATAATGAATACAGCCCGAACAATCTATCAAGTATTCTTCACCAAAATAAATAAATAGCAATGGGTAGAAAGGTAAAAGCTTTTGAAATAGACAAATCTATATAACAAAATGAAAAAGTTGAAAGATGTTTCAAATATAATTACTCTAATAATAATATAGAGTACTGTAATGTACTGTTTGTACATTATTGTAACGGTCGGAGCCGCGCCGCCGATGGGCGGCTCACCACCCTCCCACCGTTACCTGCATGCTCCAGCCCTCGTGCACTTCCCCAGCGCTCCTTGTCTCACGGGTGTTTGCACTGATTGTGTATTGTGTGCACCTGGTATGGTGTGTGTTAGCGTGCGTTCTCTATTAAAGCTTATTGTTTATAACAACTTGTGTGCCTGGTACCTGCCTTGCCCGCTCCCGCCCGTTACAATTATTTAAAGGTGCTACAGTATATTATTCTTTTTGAAACATTGATATTAGCTGCAAACAACTATTTTCTATGTAAAGATATAGTGTAGTATTTTTATATATATCCTGTGCACAGAATGACATCACATGCACTCTCTGTGTTGTAATCTGATCTTTTATAGCCGGGTGGCGTACATGCATGCTAGTGCATGTGTGTCTCTAGAGTCATGCGTCTGGGATGCTGGTGCTGTAGAACGACATCTAGTGGCAGACAAGAGAATACATAGTTCCTAACAACCCATTGAATTTCTGGGGCCAAAAAAGGACACTCTTTGTCTGAAAGTCTTAGTCGCTAACTAGGGATGTTCCTAATGACTACTTTCCATATCGTTTAAACAATATTTTAATCTTAGTCGTCTAGTCTAAAAATACAACAACAAAAAAAAAAAAATTCAAATTGATCACAACCTTATTATTGTCAGCGTGTGTACAGGTTGTCAGCCTGTGTAGGTCTCTCCCTACCTGCAATCATCGTCTGTTTTGTATCAGTGGGTGGAGACCACTCGTAGCCTTTCCTATCAAAATCTCCTCCCTGCTCATTTAAAAAATATAGACCGCTATAGATAGACTGCACCATCTATGGAAATGTAACAGTTACAATAGGCTACAACAATGGCAGAGTGGAGCAATCTGCCATTGTTATTCACAGGTAGTGGGTTGAGAGTGTTGGGACAACTGTATATATCATCAAAAGGGGCAGACATTGTGCTGCCAGTCCACGTTCTACCTCGATGCTGTACTAACCATTCACCTCCAAACATGCTTGCTTGTTATTATTCTGGCCTTATCCCTGGATGTTTATCATTGGATCAACGTTTTATTTACTTAACAACTACAGTATTTAGTCATGTATATATGGCTAAATCCTAGCAGTTTAAATCTCAAGACTTATAGAAGTAGATAAGGTTGCACATTATCTGTTCAGTAGCTTGCTTGGGAAGATTTGGCTGTCTGCATTTTGAAAACAGACCTCAAACTGACCGCTTACATTTATGGGACAATAATGTTTTTCTTTTTTCTTTCTTTGGTCTTCCTTTTTTTGCCTGAATGCCTGAATTGAATTGGCTAAATCCAAGAGATGAAGGTAGAAGTTATTTACCACTCGGTACACAATGGTACACTACGCAAAAAAAAGATCATAAATCTGAGTCGCTTATATTTTTTATACTGCACAAAAAATTTAAGCAGTTTTTTGATAGGGGTCGATTTTAACCTCCAAGGGGCTCCAGCCCTATCAAAGAAAGCCTTATAAAATTCAAGAGACTTCTTAGGCTTCAATAGGCACTAGGTTTAGTATGCTGAATACTACCCACACATACATAATGCGTGATGTACTGAATGCACACAAGACAACAGCGCCTTTGTGACTATCATTGGTGTTCAATACCAATAGGCCTCATTGTTTGACATTATTAATTTGCCTTCCCCCTACTATTCATTACAAGGTTGCACCTGAGCCATGAATACTCTTGGAAATACTGATGAGGGTTTCCACTGTGATTATTTAATGAGCTTGACTGCTTTGCTCAATGTGCTCTTATCATATTATTTTAGCCAGTATGTGATTAGCTTCCCATAGGCCCTGGCTTCAAGCTGAGCTGAAGATCCCCCTACGCTTCCCGCAGAGAGACACATCAAACTGAACGGTGCCTGATTAAAAAGCCTGCTTGAAACTTCACAAAATAACTTTTAACAGTTTAACCTCTGTGAATTATCCACTGGTGATTAAATTCACCCCCGCCCCTTTCCATTATTGTAATTGCTCACAACAGGGGGAATTATCTAAAGTTAATAGTAACACATAACACAATCCCAAGACCCCGTTCAATCTCTAAAGTGATAAGCATGAGACCTCCAGGAGAAGTGGGCAATTATGTATAACGCCGCTGCACCCTGCAGTCCTGTATGGTTATCAACCGCCAAGGCGTTCCTGCTACACTACAATAAGTAAAAAACAGTTGTTAGCTAGCATTAAAAAAAAGAAGAGAAAGGACTACACAAGATTGAAAGGCGTGCAGCTCCATATGTGTTCAAGAACTACCCTGTTTGAAACATGCATTGCACAAACATTGATTTTGCGTGTATGCCATTCCAGCACCTGAGTCACGGGCACTTCTCTCTACTTCTCTTCCTACAGCTGTCATATGTCTACACTGCCTTATTATGGTATTTTAGACGGAAGTATGGCAAATTACAGGAGCAATACACTGACCATATCTCCATTTCACATTAACTTGAAGTTTGCCAATACTCCATGCGACATTTACTTGCTAATTAATGCCATTTTTTCTATACATTAAGGACAATGTAAAGAACATACAATACTGTATATGTCAGCTGCACTGAAAGTATAGCATAGATAGGCAAATGTCAATTCACAGCCACATGTATTAAGGGTTCCGATGCATGACTTCAAAATAGTCTCCGTCAATCAAGCCCATTATATACATGAATATGCAATTAAGGAGTTTCTACAGAAAAAGTAAATGAGAGAAGGATGAACTTGATTAGTAGCTTTGTGTCTGTCGTGAGGCCAGTAATAATGTGGGACACAGAGCTTGATCATATTTGACTCCACAACCAATTCCCTGTCTCTATCAATAAGGAGCTGAGGTTACAGATGGACAGAGCCTGTGCACCTCATTCCCCCTGTGCTCCCAGCTCATGATGCTGCAGCAACAGGCGCGAGAACATGGGCCGCTGATTACACAGCCATTATTTGCATGTTGATGTGCGTCAGGTTAGTGGAGCGTGAGGCATATCAAGCTTCCAGCTGGATGCTGTTGCTGTGTGTGAGACAAATGTTAACAAGTTGTGAATACATGTACAAAACCCGTCCAGGTATCGTTCGTTCATTGGTTTTTTCGTTTTTATTGGAAAACGAAAAAACGAGAAAACAACTCCTTTTCCGTTTTTTCAGAAAAACTAAAAAAACGAAATTATGAGTTCATTATTGGTTTTCTCGTTCCTGAACGGAGATCCAAAAAAACACCTGATATTCCGATTTGACCCTGTGGGTGGTGCTAAATCTGGAATGCCTTTACTGGCAGGATATGCATTCATTGTTTTTCAAATTAAGAGGTTTTTTTTTCTACTTTATATTTGTTAGCCTGCAAATACTTTGTCATAATTTGTCACCCTTTATTTTTTGTCTTAAGTCACTGCGGCTTGTCCAATACATTTATTGAAATAGGCTATTGTAGCACAAATGTAAAAAAGAAATTTGGCAGATGCCTTTCAAGACATTCTGTGACATGTCACTGTGAATGCCACTGTATAAAGAAGACGCTCACCGATTTGTATTTGGTTTATTTAATATTTATATGTATAATACGGGATTTTTCCTTATAGAACGGTAAAATGCACCTCCCTTACTGAGTTGAGTCAATACGGGACGCAACATGTCCTGTATTTTTGTGAACTATTTCTCGTGAATTAATAAACTGGATGAATTTCACGAGACCTAGCAGAGAAATCATTCTGTCACTCAACGCCAC
>JAODUK010050371.1:0-19162 GCA_027564635.1 Typhlichthys eigenmanni
GTGCCGCTGCGGTTTCTGATTGGGCTAGGCCCGTCCATGGCTGCTTGCAGCTATATTTATTATTATTATTATTATTATTAATAATGGCTATACAATAAGCCTACTGTCACTACATGAACAGCAAAACACAGGTTCATAACATTCACTACAGATCACTCTAGGAAATTAAATGTGCTTCTCATCAGCAGTGGCTAAGCTCATAGTCTATAAATATAAAGTACAATAGAGGCAATAGCTCCACTCGATACCACATCGAACAAACGGACCGACAATCTTGGACACAATGCTGTCAGATTGTCTTCGTTTTCCTACCGTTACCTGCGACACATCATTAGTCTACAGCTAACTCAGGAAGGACAATACAGCATAGTTTACGGTAACGATAGCCTAGACTATATGTTTGCAACGGCCTGCGTTTGTTCACTCCAGTAGTAAAAGCCAGTCCATGATTTAGTCTTGTCCAGTCTTTTCATCTATATCTTCCACAGCGTCTTATTAAGTCTATTCGCTTCTGATATGTCCGTGTTAGAATAGCATCAAACTGTTTATGAAGAACAGTGCACAAGACTCTTCTAGCTGAAGTCTCTGTGTTGGTAGTCCCGTGTTGCTGTAAAGCATTACCGAGTTCTCACGTGATGCCAGGACACCACATCGGCCAGGACGACAATATTACATAGTGCAGTACCTGGCTTCTTAGGCGCCGAGGGGCAGTAACAAAGACACTATTCTTGCCATTACATCAAAGAATAGCATCAAAATTATTTTTAAGCGTTTTTTTTTAGGATATAAAGTTACGTATTGTTGCTTTAACGTTATCATTTGAATTTGATCAAGTATACTGATGAAAACCAGCCAGGTCCTGGAGTGATTTTTAAACAGATATGACATGTAGTTCTGTTTTCAGCACATTTTTATAAAAAAATTATTTTTGTCAATATTAACACCAGCATTGATGAGTCTCATGAACATCACAGAGAAATCCTATTACTTACTTTACAGCTCCAAAACAAATGTTATGGTGCAGTTAAACATTAATAATGTAAAAGTTTTATTGTCTGAGCACGAAATACTGCTTGAGACCTTGAAATAGATAATTTGTTTTGTAAACATGGTGAGTAAATAGATACTGTAGCACTATTAATATAGTCTATTAACTATATATTATAACAATTCATTTCAATTTGGAGACACACTGAGGTCAAAAGAGCAACACTACGTCCTATCCCATCTCAGACAGACTACAAGAAGCACTGGTCAATCAGGGATGTGCCTCATTTAAACACAGTTGAGGGCCTCAAAAGGGGTTATGATATCTGTGGATACTCGAACAACGCAAACAATACAAAACAACCTAACCATTAGTAATACAAATACATTGTACAAGATTAATACTGTAGTGGTGGTAAGAGTACATAACACTTTATTGACTTACCCTGCTCTTTAGCCATGTCAGCAGCCTCTGATGCCTTGCCTTTAAGGTCCTTCACAACATTGTCAATCTTGGCTTCATGCTTGAGGAAGATGGGTCTAACGATCCTCGTGTATATCTGGACTGATCCATTAGTGGGGATGGGAGCCATGCACCACACCAGAAATGCAGTCTGAGAGGGGAGAAGTCACAAAGACAAACTTACCACACAACCGCAGGCAATTACCTTAAATAGCACTTTTGAAATGAGTTGTCATGGAGACAACAATATTACATCAGCCAATAATAAAACCAGGATACCCTATTGAGCAACAGTACCTTGGATAGAATTCAGCTATTTAGACCTGTGTTGAATTTAAAAGGTGTAAGTACAACCTATAATTACTCTGTCACTGGTATGAAACATCCCATAAAGTGTGTGTGTGCGCGCACGCACACACTTTACGCACGCAGTGGGTCAATCTTAACCAAAGTCTTAAAAATAAAATAGATCAGTTACCTTTCCAATATAGTAGAATGGAAACCAGGAGAGGAAAATGTCTGCAAAGAACTCAGCCACACTGAAGACTCCATACACCACCCAATAGATCAGCCATTTAGTATCGTCCTCTTTGGTCGAACTTTCAATGGCTTTGATTCTGAAATTAAGGGGGGTGGGGGGGGCTATTTGTGAAATACTGTATCGTCAAGTTTATTTCTGTAGCGCTTAATCACATTACAGTCTCAAGGGGCTGCATGGGCCCACAAACGACACCTTCCATACCCTCGCACTATCGCAAACCTTTGTGAATGCTTTAAACTGCAATACTGGAAAAATGTGGTGCCTGTTTCACTAGTCGCTTATCACCCATTGAGAAGATACAATCAGGACTGCATCTTTTTTGTATAATCTGGTGGCGTTATTTTCCCTGCAATGTTCCTGCTGATCTACTGTAGCAGCAATACTCCTGCTGTGTAGCTACACAATACTTGTGTAGCTAATAACTACAGTGCACCAACTTTGACAAGGCTGCAATGTGCACACCCATGACCAGGATACAGACATATGAGGGATTAGGCTCTGTGTATAAAGGAGTAGGCCTACTGTTCATTGATAATTACAATCCTTTATTTTCCTGTATTTTAATGTTCATAGAATTTACCAACAGCATTTTTAAGTTACTTACCAACCATGTTTAAAGACATTAACACTATATTACACACATATTCTCTTGTGTTGTTATTCTCGAATTGTAGCCAATATGCCTTGTCACTGACGCCACACTACACCTTTCAGTAAACAGACCTAACTAACCATATTAACATCGTAAAGCATATGAGTAAAGCTTAGTCTTTAGATGTACCAATACACACATACTACAATACTTCACAGAATTCCGTAACCACTATCTGACAGGTTAATTTCAGAGGATTCACTCCTCGATTAAAGACGTAAAATGGCAACGTTTTAACTTCCTCTAATTGACATCACCATAATAAGTTCCTCAAGTGCTTCGGTAGTTACTGGTACCACTACTTATCTTTAAATTAATACAAGCAGTTTTGCTGTACAGATTCTGTCCTAACTAAAACAGTTCGTATGTGTTAGAATCTGAACAGTGCTTCTTTTGCAACACAAGGCTTGTTATTACCCAGCAATCCTCAACTCGAACAACGCCGTTGAAAAAACGCCCTGTATTCACATGACGAGGGATAATTTGATATTTCCCCACAGATAAAATATGTGTATTCAAATGTTCAAATCGGTGTGTCTTCATGTCTCCACAGCAACCCCCAAAATACAATGGTTCCATTCATATTTTTTTTAATATGCCTATAAACAGGCTAGCCTAGGTACAATTGTGTAATTCAGCTGGATGGGTATGGGGTTTGTGTAACAGGGACGATATGCCCTAATTTGAACTAAACCTACATAGTATCAAAACATATTTGACCTTATTTTAAAAAGAAGAAACAAATACACTTACGATATGTATGTTGGATAGGCAAAGCCAATAAGATTGCACAGCAGGGAGGCCCCATAGCCGATCACCAAATAAAGCGATATTAAGACAATAACAGCTGAAACACATTATGCCAGATTGTTAGTGCAGTGCTTTAATACATTACAATATAACAATACTGTGGTTATCGATGATGAAATTAGGATTTTAAACCGACACTAAAAGCCACAAGTTAATTGAAAATGACCAAGATGTATTTCTCTACGACACACGATGAAGCTTTGTACGACACGCCATTTCCCTAAATCGATTTTTCTTTGTTTCTCCTTTCATTTGAAATACTTACCGATTGCAATGATTACCCTACTGACTCCAGTTTTTGCCTCGATCTTTGACAAAACATCAGTCATACAATTCTTCTCATGTAGGAACTTTTCAAACCTATCTTTTATCCCGTGTGCCATGGCTGCGACTTCTATGAAATTGCTGATAGAAACAGTCGTCTAAACTGCAACGCCATGCATACGTCACTGCGAAACGTCTGCAACCACACCCTTCCTCGTCGTTGTGGTGAACATGTGAGATATACTATACAGCTATACTGACGACGGTTAATCGTTTTATTCTAATATATTGCATTTAAATACATGAGTCTGCTGTGCCTATTAAACAGTGTTGGGCAGACTAAAAATCTAAAAGTCACATTGTTTGCATTGTTTGTGACTAAAAGTCACAAACAATGCAAAATGGCACCGAGATGCTTTCGACCGACCGTTAATTTAGAGAACCAGTTTTTTTCTGATGATTTTGGGCGTGTGAGAAATTACGGTACCGTACCTTTATCAAAAACGCCCTGCATGTGTCATCTATTGTTTATATTTACTCGCCACGTGTTGATGAGTCTCCTCATTGTGAATATACAGTAGTCCCGTGTTGTGCAGCAAATACAGTCTACAAATTATGAGACTGTCGGTGTATCACGATCGCGATAGGGATGCTTTTTTGTCTGAAGGTAGGCCAGCCTGGCCAGGCCTGTGGTGACTGTCAGTGAAGATTCAACCGAACTTACAAGCGCGCATTCAGACTGATGCAGCATTCAACGCGCAGCGGAATTATGGAAGCAAGCGTTTCCGACTTAAAAATAGCACCCGACGATACCCGAGTTCCCGAGTTGGTGACATTTCCACATGACAGAAAATAGGAAATAATTATTTACACATCCTACTTGCGACACTCGGTAGACTACAGCACATAAGAGGGGTAGCTTACATTATTTTTTTTAATTCAAGCCTTTGTATGACAAAGGCTTGAATATAAATGTTTTTTTCAGGTAGCCTAAACACAGATATGAAACATTCACGGGAATTGTGAAACAAACATTTTAACGTGTGCATTTCCAACAATTAACGTTGCATTTTCATTTCACATAGCTCCAAAAACAAGCTGTTAATTCCGACTTCACAAGAGGTATGGAACCTCCGACAAGCACGTGAAGGCAGCATTAGACAGACATAAAGGTAACCCAATAGAATTTCGTGACGTAATCAGGAGGCAGATTCTTTGGGCTGAGGCCTGGTTGAATTACTTCCGCAAATAAACGTCCCCGTGATACTGTTAATAGTATAAGGTGTTGAAATACGGTATAACTAGATCAACCAAATAGCTACATGTAGCTATTTATTTGGTTTACAGTTAGTTGGTCGCTAGTACATTTGTAAATATGTAGCCTACTGAAGGCTGGATTTAGGAGTCCGTAACGAGCTTGCTGACGAACTCTTTGCTGTTTACTTTCCATATTAACTGCTGTAAGTACCGTAGCAATGTTTTTAACCGACATGGAGGCAAAAAGAGTAGACATCCCTTCCAGTGTATTGGACGATCTTTGCAGGTAACACGCGTTTAGCACATATCCTTTTGTTTAGTATGTGAAAAGCTAAATCATTTTGCCTTTGTTGTGTTGTGTGTAGACCTACGTTACTCAAGTCGTCTGATGCGGTGTGTATTGAAGTTATATGTTATTATAGCCTACTACTAGGCTATATATAGCCAACTAACTTGTACCTCTCACGCTCTTAGGCATAATTAGTGAATATACAAAATTGCGTATATTTGTGTATTATAACAGGGTGTTGTGTGTGTTTAGCTGTTTTATAGACCTACTCATGCTGTTTTTTCTTGGTTTTATATTTTGGCATATCCTATCTGTTGATCTGTTTTAGAATACTAGTTTCCATACAAGCTTAAATTGTTTATATCCAATCATTAGTCATATTCACAAATGAAAGACCCAAAATAATGTATTATGTTTTTGTTATATGAAATTATATTGCACTATTGCAGTCTAAAGAAAAAATATGATTTGCAATAGCCTACATTTGTGAACATTTTAATAATTTAAGGTGATTGGTTTTAAATGAAGCTAGTAGAAGTTAATAGTTATCTCAAGCATCCAGGCTATCTTACAAAATGTATTTGTTTCCATGGCAGTGTGGAGAATGTCAGCTGTTTCTTCAAGTCAGTCTATGCTAACACAATCTCTCTTACTTTATAGTCGCTTCATTCTTCACATACCTAGTGAGGAGAGGGACAATGCCATCCGCGTTTGCTTCCAGATTGAGCTTGCACATTGGTTCTACCTGGATTTCTGCATGCAAAACACACAAGGATTGCCTCAATGTGGGATAAAAGAATTTGCCAAAGCTGATATCCTGAAACCAAACTAATAACAGTGTCTTTTTCTTGTTTACTTTTTGAATAAAAAATAAAAAGAATACAATTGAATTGTGTTGTGTGACCTGCTGTTGGGAGCTTCTGTGTAGTTGGTTATTATCCTTAATAGCATGGAACTTTTCCATCACTGTCCATTTCTTTTGCCTCATGGTGAGGATGTGCAGAAGGTTATTGAGCGCTGGAAAGAATACAAGATGGGAGTCCCAACCTATGGTGCAATTATTCTTGATGAAGCACTGGAAAATGTAAGTAATCCATTTGATACTGAGCTAAATATTGGTCTCTTTTAAATTTATACAACTATAGGATGAAGGCTGTGCCAGTAATTAACTAATACTTACTTCCATACAGGCACTGCTTGTTCAGGGCTATCTGGCCAAATCAGGATGGGGCTTTCCAAAGGGCAAAGTCAATGAAGATGAAGCTCCCCATGACTGTGCTGTTCGAGAAGTAAGTCAAATAATATAGGTCCTGAGCGTGTGTTGTTTACAATTGCTGATGTATGACCTGTCCTATTAATGTACTACATGTATGTTGCTTTGGAAAGAAGCGTCTGCTAAATGCTGCAAGTGTACATATAAATTGAATGTACACTGACTGACGTAGATCTTTCCACGATTCTTCAATTCTTCCATGGCCCAAAAGGGGACTAACAAGATGTCTGAAGAACACACATTAAACTCCAAATAGGGATTTGTATCACGTTATGTCTTAAGCCGCGTTCAGACGTAGCTTCTTTTTGGAAGCTGTCGGCCTCTTTTTTACATTATAACCACTGTGTTTTTAAAAGCACCAAGGGCATACAAAATAAACTCTGCCGCAGGAGCGTTTTTAACAGCAGCTCTGGGCTTCTTTTTCAGTTGAAAAACATTCAACTTCTCAGAAGAAAACGCCCTACGTCATCCGCTTGGTGTTTCCCATAACAACCGTAACAACTGTTTCAGCTGCTTTTTTTTTTTCTTCTTCTACATGAAAAATGCCCATGCCAGCGCTTTTAATAAATAAGTTGTCTGAACGTGAACACATTACACGTTAGCTATTCACTTTCCTCTCTCTGCAACGGAATCCTAGGTGTTAGAAGAGACGGGCTTTGACATCAAGGATCGCATCTGCAAAGACATGTATATTGAGCAGAAAATCACTGACCAGTTGGCCCGCTTGTACATAATAACAGGAGTATCCAAAGATACCAAGTTCAACCCAAAAACAAGGAAGGAAATACGGGTATTATGGCATTTTTACACCTTTTTTTTCCATGTTAAATCTAAATAAACAAACATGTTTCATTAAACATTAGACACTTGTTTTGATGTTCTTTTTACATTCTAGAATATTGAATGGTTCCCTATTGAGAAGCTACCGTGTCACAGGAATGACATGACCCCAAAGTCCAAACTTGGTCTGGCCCCTAACAGGTTTTTTATGGCCATTCCATTTGTAAGGTGAATAAACATGAAGACATGTTCTTATACTTGTATTTCCTATCTAGCTGTAATAATAATAATAATCTAAATATTTGGCAGAAACACAATTCAAATCTATGCTTGACATCCACAGACCACTCCGAGAATGGATTGCCAGGTTAAAGGGCGAGTCGTTAGAGAGCGATGAAGACTTTGCTACGAATGTCTCCACTCCATGTAAACCTCTGGACAGTGCCAGGTAATTGTGTTGCATCACAAGCCCTATTATGCACAGTAGATTACACTGCAGCTCAACAGGAGGCAACACATACTAGAATACATATACTTTTCTCCCTGTAGGTCCAAATATAGACATTCCCAGAGTACAGAAGCATCTCCAGGAGAGAGCTGGGCCAAGCACAAGCATCCCAAAGCTCTTGGACCGCACAGCCAGTATGAGCTCAATGAGGTTATAAAAGCCAAGGTTATTGATCTACAAATCAACATGTTCATAATGCTCCACATTTTCTGTTTGCGCACACACGTGCACACACGCACGTATGCGCGTGCGCACACACAATATGTCTAAGTATGTAATAATAAAATAATAATACATTTTATTTCAGGACGCCTTTCAAAACACTCAAGGACATTTTACCATGTGTTTTGATGTGTGAGTCAAATTACAAGAAGTTCTCAAATGTCACACAAAGGCTTTTGGCAGTTGGCAGTGAGTGTTTTGTTGCTGTTAAGTTTGACAGCGTTAAGAATCATCCAATTCTGAATGTCGTGAAGGCAGTTGGTGATGGTGATGGAGATTGGGGGGGTGTTGAGGTGGGTTTGGTAGAGATGTAGAGCTGGGTGTCATCAGCATAGCAGTGAAAGTCGACATTGTGGTGTCTCATGATCGTGCCCAAGGGTAGGAGGTATATAAGAACTAGTCGAGGACCCAGGGCCGAGCCTTGAGGGACACCCAGTGAGACTGCCTCACATCTTGATCTGCAGGATTTCAGTTGGACAAATTGTTGGCGGCCTGAGAGATAGGAGGAGAACCAGAAAAGTGCCACTCCTGCAATACCAATGCCAGCCAGACGTTCCAAGAGGAGTGGGTGGGAGATAGTGTCAAAGGCTGCAGTCAGGTCCAAGTAGGCCGCCATGTACAATTACCTTTCCTATTACATTAACCACAGCGAGCCACTGAAATGCTTTGTATGTGACCAACAGAGGGCGACCTAAACCTGTTTTTCCTCCTTCCTTGTGGAAAAACACATGAGAAATAAGTTATTTGTTTTTCAGCCATTGTATTTAAAATTTAAATAAATAAAAGCCATTTTATTGTCCTTTTAGTAGGCCTGTGTATAGTTTGTTGTAATGGAAAACATACTCCAGCATAGTTAAACCATATAGAGGACTGGACCTCAACCTGACAAGGACGGTACGATTTAGATTCAAACGTCTCAAAAGCAGCACGATCTGCACCATGCCATTACTGAAATGGTTTCACCGACTCTGAACAATCATTTCATCATGACATCTGTTCTCTTATAGAGTCCAAGTGTGAAAGGCAATGGGAGGAAAGGTCAAGAGTCTCCTAACCTCAAGAAAGGGGGTGCTGGAACCAACAGCCAGATAGTTTATGCCGTAAATGTAAGTCCAAATTGTTTATCAGTGCATACAGGTATAATAATAATATAATTCAATAATGTAAATTGACTGTTCTATACTCACTCAGAAAGAGGAAAGGAAACTTCAACCCAGAAGACTACAGGAAGCCTTTGAGAAAGGTATGCAGAAAGCAATGAATGTCAAAGTAATTAAGAAAATAGTTTCTTAACTTGTCTGACAAATATCTTGGAACTATATATTCCTATAGATGTGGTTCCCTCTGGCTTTGCAAATGGCCACCAGACAGGCTACAACAGAGACTCAGAGCCACTGCTATCGTCCAGGACCTTTCTTAATTTCAAGTTTGACAGAGAAGCCATTATGAAATGTTTTGACCCTTGATATGGTTGAAATAATGGGCTGGGTCTGTTTTGCAACATCATGCCCTATAAATGTTTTGCTGAACCTGTGCCTGAAGGAGTGGAAGCTGGATTTAAAATCTAGTAAATGTCAATGAATGCATACAGTAAATAGTATGAAATGTTGGGGTGTTCATTGGTGGAAAATGGGAAATTTTTATTAATGCTTATTTTTTTTTCCCCACTGAATATTTCATAAAATGTCACATTTTCATGAAGTTCTATATGTTTTTATTATTGTGAAACATTGATATTTTATGATTGTTATGTGATTTATTGTTTTTCTCAAAAGGTTTTGTCTTCAGTATTTGTGTTTTTGGTTTTAAATATGAATGTCAATAAAGTTAGAAATGTTTTTGCATTTTCTTTTTATAGCATTGTTGTATATATCTAAAAATAAATGTTCACTGTCAAATTATTATTTAACTAAACTAACTAGCAGAAATGCATCCAGACGTGCCTGCTTAATTAACACTTATTCGCCAGCCCTCCCCAACTTGTATGGCAGGTTTTGAGGGTGACCATAGCTGATGGTAGGGGTGTTTCCTAATCCTACTGACATCATGATGTAAATATGCCTTACTACATCACATATTTCATCAACCAATGGCAACATTCATGTTCTTGTCTTTTATCTGGGACACATTGTAGACTTTCCCCTTTATGTTAATTACCTGTAACCTAATGCTTAATACACTTTGAACCTGCTCATATTATTTAAATGTTGGGTAGGCACAAGATATGTTTTATACATCGTGAATAATCCATCAAAGAAAACATTGGCATAGAGTATGTAATACATTATTCTTAGTTAATAGCCTCGCAAAAGCATACTAAATGACTTCTCATGTCTACATATTTCACACGGCTGGTCTTAACTGCAACCAGTTACACAACGAGCGTGCAATGGCAGAGTCAATGACATCAAGAAAGAAAGTTATAGATAAGGCTTGTAAACACATTAGTTTGCTTTAATGAAGATGTGTGTTAATGTGTAAGGGAGCAGGGGCTGAACACTTCCCTTTAGCCCTGCCCATCATTCACCTTGAGAAACGTTACAAAGGATTTGTGGATTTAAAGGCTAATCTATTCAATATGATATTCCCTCTATTTATATATAGCAGCTCAACGTTTCTGTGTTTTTCTATACTGGCACCATAGAGCCATCAAACAATTAAAAAACAGATAAGCTCCCAAACTGTTTTTATGCCCTGTTTCTCTGACAATGGTGAGTTTCTTCACGCTTTTCATCACTCATTTTCTGCTGATGAGTGCATCCTGCACATCTTCATCTTCGTCAGAGGAAGAGGAGCAAAGTGGAGAGGAGCACTCTAACAGTGAGTTGTGTTTCTAACATTGCATGTTAATGTCTCTGTTAATTAAACTGTTTACATAGTTTGAATGACCAATTACCATTGAAACCTAAAATATAAATGGGCTACGTTGGATATCTTATCTAATGAAAAGTTATGCTATAGCATTATAATGACATAGATTATTAGGTAACTGACTACATACAACATCAGAAATGTGCTCAAGTCTTTTGTTAGCTTTGTTATATTTTATATCAAATAATTCATTTCTGTTTTCAGGTTCATCTCATGGCCACTGGGAATACACAGGTACTGAACAATGAAAGTATAAACTTGTGTTTTTATGATTTAGACTAAAGGCTTATATATTCAAATTATCTCCTAGTTAATAGCCTACAAGACTTGACCTTATAAGCAATGTGACCTTAGGCAGGCCCTATACCCACCCATTCCAAAGTCTAGCCTTAAGTATAAAGGTGTGACCCCTAACCTTTAAATGCCTTTCCTGAATAGATACATAAGGCTTACAGAGTCACTATACTTTTATGGAACATTTTTTGAACTGTATCTGCAATTAACCTT
Source organism: Typhlichthys eigenmanni (assembly GCA_027564635.1). Lineage (NCBI taxonomy): Eukaryota > Metazoa > Chordata > Actinopteri > Percopsiformes > Amblyopsidae > Typhlichthys > Typhlichthys eigenmanni. The sequence continues at coordinate 11,425 of JAODUK010050371.1, forward strand.
GCAGTTGAACCCTCCATTTGGGTTTGAAACTACCATTTCTGAATGCTGAGTGGTTCACACAACTCCCCCACCCCACCCACAAATAGGACTCACTATACAGCTCAACATTCAGAAACCTTGTGCACATTTATTCCAAAACATAAACAAGATGGGGCAGAAATTGAGATGTTTGGAGACTGAATGTAACACAATCAAAGAAAAGTCGTCTATAAATCAGTTTTTATACCCAAATTATTGTTTCATATCTTGCCATGTTATTTGATCTTACCTTTTGATCTATTTAATTGTTTTATTGCTTTATTTCAGTTCATTGATTGTTTTGCTTTCAAATCCTCTATGTATTAATAGTTCATCAGGAAGTGTATTATAATTGTTATCTTTTCACCACCCTCAACAGATCAAGATGCTTGGTCTAAAGCCTTCCAGGACTGCAGAGGAACATCTCAATCGCCAATAAACATTGACACCCAGAGGGCTGTATATGACCACAAGCTGCCCGCTATTACACTTGAGGGTTATAACTTAACTGACGGCCATGGTCTCACCCTGCTCAACAATGGACACACCTGTAAGTGGCTTTAAAAAGCCTGGTAATAATCAGAAAAAATATATTTAATATCAGAAGCATTTCTGTTATTTATGACGTTAACTGTCGCTTTGAATTTAACTGATTGAATACTGTATAACTGTGTTAACAGCCACTACTGTTGTAAACCCAACCTGATGACCCAATGTGGGCCAGCTCTAGATTTTGACAAAGTGCATATGGCCTTGAGCAGGAGTCAATAATTGCCCCAAATTGCACTCATTTACAGCTGTAAACCACAATCATAGTACTTAGCTTTTAGTTACCGGTTAAAAATTGACAAAATTGGATGAGTGAAGAAATGTGAGTGTGCGAGGGGGCCATTATTGTGGTTATGGCGTATTCTTTAGATAATTTACACGTCAGGCTTTGTAGTATTAACATGTCGTAACATACATTCTCCAGTGCAGCTGAGTCTCCCTGGCACTTTGCGCATTGTCACTGGATTCGACGCGGTGTTCCGTGCCTCTCAGCTGCACTTCCACTGGGGAACAGTAGAGGTTCCCGGGTCAGAACACACCGTAGACAATGTGCACTTCCCTGCAGAGGTACGCAGCAATAACCTGGGTGCATGCTGCCCTATACATCTTGATGAAAACCGTTGGCTAAAAATAAAGGGTATTGAATCATCAGAATTGACTGTTCTCATCAGATCCATGTGGTCCATTACAACTCTAAGTATGCAGATATTTCAGAGGCTGCTAGCAAACCCGATGGACTGGTTGTTCTTGGGGGTTTCATCGGGGTACGTTAAAGCCAGGCCAGTTTGAGGAGAAGTTAAGCATATTTTACCTTACTTGCTCCAGTCTGACCTTTCTCATTTTAAAAGGTTGGGCTGCATGATAATAAAAACTATGAGAACATCCTGGATGCACTGATGGATGTCAGCACTGAAGGTACAGTAAACACCTAAGTAAGACTCATATTGGAAAATAATGTGAAATCATATTATTTCACTCGTATTTTATCTTAATTATTTTTATTATAAAATTGTATATTATCAGAGTCCAACACTGAGATCCCAGGTTTCAACATCAGGGATTTACTGCCTAGCAACCTTGACAGGTTTTACAGATATGCTGGCTCTCTGACCACACCTCCCTGCTACCAGTCAGTCAACTGGACTTTGTTCAACGAAACCATTGCTGTATCCAGGAGACAGGTTGATCACAAGCAACCGACAAACCAAATGATTACAGTTTATATTGAAACAAACTTGACACCAATCAACAAGCCTCACCATTTGACTTTGACAAATATAGACGGAGGCTTACATAACCTACCTGTCAAAATGAAGCTTAAATAAATGTAATAAAATGTAGTTTAGTCAACATAGGAGCAGACAGCCGGGGTTGTATATTTTAGTAAATATTTAAGTAAAAGATACTTCTGAGGTGAAACCCCACAAAGCATTGCATTTTCACATCATTATTATATGGATTTAAAATAAATGTAGAAACAAACAACAAACAGAATCATCACTGTCCCCGTTGTTAATAAAACTATATTATGTTTTAATGGTGACTCAAAATGCCAATATTGGATGAATGTTTTAGTGTCAAACTTTTTTTCCAGTTGGCCTCACTGGAGGAGACCCTCAAGGCAGGAATGTGTCACCTCAACAAGAACTTCAGAGCTCCACAGCTTCTCTATGGAAGGGAGGTCCTGGCCTCTTTCCCTGCCTCCACTCTAAGAGGTATAGCCTACTATATATGACCCAAGGCAGTCTGCTTTTACAGATACAGATACGGTATGTGTTGGCCAAACTATGTTACCCATGTTGGATAAAGGGTTCAACAAATGGTCTGTTATTTTTTAGCATTTAGTTGCATTTAGTTTTGTTAAGAATTGTTATAGCCTGGTAAGACCATTGTGTTCCACTCTGCATATCAGTCTGGCTGGCAAATCTACCATCAACTAATCATAGCAATTCTCAAGTGGGGATGATTTTCCTAACACAATCACCTAACTGCTGTTGGCTACAACTGAACTAACCACATATATTCTTTTGTTGGTTCTGTAAGAAGTTAATGGCTTTCAATTGACAGTTGAAATTGTAGTGGGTGAGCATGCAAAACCAGGATGGTTTAACCAGGTAAAATAGGGCGGTGCTGTAGCTAACTCCGTGTTTGATGTAGCTTTTTTCAAAGACAATTAATGTGTCTTCAATATTGTGTGTTTAGTTATGTGATTATGTTGCCTCAAATGACACCGTATGTGCTTTTCATTTTAGTTTATCAAAAACACCCGAGCTATTGCCTTTTCCAGACATATTACATCATGCAAACTTGTAACCCCTTCATTAAAAATCTCAATCTTGAATAAATATTTTCAGTAGATAGATATAAATTGTTTATACACAACTAATTCTAAACTTTTACTCAACAGTGATTAAAGTGAAATCTAAGTATGGTGTCTTAAACAGACAAAAACAAACATACTGAATACTGTATGTTTTCTGTGCAATATAAAGTAACATATTTCCATATTTCAGGTAATGCAGATACCTTCAGTGAACACAATGCAGAAACTGACATTTTAGACAATAACCCTCTATCTTCTGTTGGTCTTGGTAAGTACACATCCCTAATACAAAACACATAAAGTGAATGTCATTTAAAGATATCAAAGTGCAATTTTCCACTTGACAAAACCGACTTTGTGTGCCATCAGTTTGATGTCATGCATCATTATCAGTAGCTAAAGGCATACAGGGGTCATTACAAAACATCACACATTAAACAGTATTATCTCAACAGACATGCTTTATGATATAATCTTTCAACATTAATCCTCCATTTGTTTGTTTAATTTGTTTATTATTATTATTATTATTATTATTTTAGGCTTAACATATTTGTTATTTTGCTTGCATAGTATTTGCAGAGGTTTATTTTCCTTTGAGACACCTACTGCATTTGACCAACCTTGATTTACAGGGAATATTTTGGCCATATGTTTTGGACTACTATTCTCTGCCACCTTGATCTGTTTTATTATCTATAGATACCGACAAAGGAAAAAGTACAGGTATGTTATAGATGCATCATGTTTACACTTTTCATCTAAATGTGAAGTATTTAATTGAATTTAATGTATTAATTAGGACTCTTCTGATACCCAGAACAAAATGGCCATTTATATTCAAATGTATTTAATCGAAAACTTTGCTAATTTGTTATTAGTTTATGAACACTTTGTTATTATCCATGTTTCTTTCTTTTATACAGATTTCTAAAATATTCTCTGCAAAATGTGATCTATATGCCAGGAAACAGAGAAGAGCTTGGAACGGTTGACCCCTGCAGTCATCAGAACTAGCTATGTTGATAGTTTACACTTCAAGTTCACTTGAAAATATTATTCCAGTACATGGGAAATGCTGGTTAGTTTTCCATGAAAACTAGCGCATGTGCATATCATTAATAAACCATTCATTGAACCGCTTGACAGTGTAGCTGTAACCTAGAAAACGCCTACTACACTATTGTTTCACTGATGTCCAATGTTGGATATTTTAATGCGTACATTGTGCACCTCATCCACACGGCCTTATGCCGGCACATGGCATTGACGCACTACTTGCAACTTTCAACTACAAGCTCTGCCAGATGCGCAAGGATATGGGGGAGTAATAAGGGGGGGGAGTTAGATGGTGATTGAGTGATAGACCAAGCCGACAGTTACGCGATTTTGACTTTAACGAAGTCTCATTCTCAATCTCCAGTATTGTAGTAATTGTTTTAAGTCAGTTTAGTAGATCATCCCAGGACACGTTTTGAATATGCAGAAAGTTTTGAACATGAGTATGAGCTGGTAAAGTCCAGGGGATAATACGTTAAAATTAATGTATATATCATGTACTTCCCCCATAGAAAAGAGAACAGCAGAGTAGGCTAAATCATATACAGTATGTGTGTTGAGGCCTAACACAGTAATAATGCAGTAACACTTACTGCATTATATTCCTTATATTTTGAATTGTGCCAGTGTTCCTGTATTTAATGTTTTCCTTTAAATAGACTTTAGACAAAATTAAGCCTTTGATTCTCAAAATATAGAGAGACGCATTAACATTGTTTTCATGATTGTCAGCCCTATTCGCTACTGTCTGATACAGAACATATTCTTCTTACTGATGTCACCGAAATAGGGAAGAATATCCAACATCTCCCAGCAACTAACTAGGTCAGATTCATATTTTGTATAAAGTCCTGCTTTGCTCCTTTGGCCTTATAGCATTTTATCCCGATAATATCAATATACTGTACCTGTAGCATTGTCATATTCCATGTTCACTTTACATGCAATATCAAATGTATGAGAAAGAACACCCATACTCATTAAGTAATTATCAATGCTTTTATTTGCACTTGTCGTGTTTATATATAAAGGGGAGCAGACACTGCTGATTTAGCGTTTTGCATACATAATTAGGTGGAGAATGAACTACACCTGCCTCCGTGAAGTTCTAATGCAATCATTAGCATCATCGTACAACTAAGTCAGCTGGTAGCTATGACATAGACACAGCAGTCCGGCACCATTTGTTTCAAACTGCTAAATGAAATGACTTAAGTGATGCAAAGTAGTATTAACAGCTATCTTCAAATAAAGTAGACATTAAAGAATCTGGCCACGCAACAGTACTTTCATGACTATATCTAGAAAGTAGTTGTAATTTACCTAATTTTAGTCTAATTTTATAAAGTCTGCCTCGTGTATTATGAGGAAACAATAGTCACCTGACATACTATACCTGCAACCTACTTGCAGGTTAATAATCTGTTGGCTATAACCACATCAGAAAGATTTCTATTTTGAGATTAGATACACTGAAATGGGCATTGTACAGTCATTTATGGTTCAATCTGAACAGTCAAATATCCAAGTTGTATGCATAGGCATATATATGCACAAATCCAGTGTGGTCATAGTAAACTGTTGGGCTCCCTAATACTAACAACAATACCATAAGCATTGAAAAGCAAATATTGTACCACAAACAAAGGGATTCAAATTCAGCTTTAAAGTGTTTTGGTCTGAGTATTATGACTTTGTTTTGCCTGTTGTTCCCTCAAGTTAGCCATGGCGTCTTTAAAGGTTGTTGAGTTCCAGGAGGGTTTGGTCCAGCACCTGGTGCATGTCTAGGTTTTCCTCTTTAGCCTGAGCCAGTTTCTCTGGTGTTGGGGGAAGAAAGGCATATTGAGATAAATCATTTGTTATTACACTGCTAGAATGTACACAGCGAATGCATTTGAAACTAAGCAAGGACAACAAAGTAACAATACAATTGTGGTATTCATCACTGAAGTAAAATATAGAAAGGAAATGTGGTCGGAGAGCTTTCTATATGAAGAGAACTACTTGAGATGAGTGGTTGGACCACACAGATGGCAATGAACAAAACGATTGGCTGTTCCTCAGTCTTGTTTTCTATGAGCTCAGCACTACATGCAAAGTGCCACTTGACCGGCAGCAGTTTCACTTGCTCTAGGATCAGTCACTGCACCACTGCTGCCCAGTGGCAGGGAATAAAATGAACAGAATGATTTGCTGCTCCTCAAAGTCCTCCTGTTTTCTGTGAGCTCAGCACTCGCCTGCTTAGCGTTCAATGTTGGACAGCGGTAGTCCTTAGACACAGTTGGCCCAATGAAAGCTGGTCACTCCCAGAGACAGCAGGAGCATACCCTTTAAAAAGCTGCATTGTCCTCCTTTGTCATGTTGTGGTATACATTTGGAGCACCCTCCAAGCTCATAGTTTATAACTTACAGTTTGACTAAACCTACCCTACTGTACATGACTGTAGTGTAGGGGAAATACTGCTGTGTCAGCATATTGTTGCTGTAGGGAGAGGAGCGCAGAACTGTCTCAATCTATACTGTAATTCATTTAGGAGGAGGGCCGAACAGGAGTACAGTGTGTCAGTTAAGAGGAGTTCAGCCACTCAGCGTGTGTGAGGTTTTAGTTTTTGTAACACTGCTCTCAAGCACAAGGGTAACTATGGCCACGGAATGAGGATGGCCATTTTAACGGGGCGGTGAAGGTTTTCCAGTAAGTGGCAAGTGAAGGTGAGCCATGCCTGCAGCTAACTGGACACAAGTAGGATCAATAGACCAGTGCTGGAAATGGCTGCTATTTGCCTGAAAGCAGAGTGACAGTGGAAGCAGCTAAGACTCTCCTGATGGTGTCCGGTAACAGGTGATGTACCGCAGGTCCCTTAATGCGGTGGTGTCATCGCCTCAGTGACTCCACAACAGCAGACGTTCGTGACAACGTGACACCCCACATATCAGGTGGCCGTCGAAAGACGAGGAAGAATGTAATGGCCCACCTCAGTTTAGCTTTTTATAACTACAAATTAAACCGCTATTTATCTGACATTTGATGTTTACTATTTGTCTAACACCCACGGAGCGGGTATGCTGCTGATTAATGTGTAGTAATACCACTTTTACCATATCGGTTATGTCTAGCGTATTCACATCAGACACACACACACACACACACTCACACAGGAAGAACAGGCAAGATATAATAAAAAGAGCCGGAAATATGAGAGAGAAATTTCAGAATTTATTAAAGAGGAAGCGTCTGTAAAGAAACAAAGAACATGTAAAAGACAGAAGACGGTGAGAGAAGCTACGAGAGGAGAGAACACACAGAAGTGGTATACCTCACAGGGTTTGAGCTTGACAGGCTGATGTCTGTGTTTTGGCTCCCAGCCAAAAGGTCCTGGGTTTTAACCCCTGATACCAGCCCTCTTGTAAGCACCCTTAAGCAAGGCACCTAACCTCTGCCTTGTGTATATTTTGTATCAATAACTGTACAGTTATTAAGTTAACATGTAATAAAGTTGCAAAGGAGGCATTTGTGGCTCTAAATTAAAACAATTACATAAATTAAATACCAACTTTAAACATTTACCACAGTTTTACAAAAGCCAGAGCAAATGGTACTTTTGTGGAATGGACCTAAAAAAAACAAAGAGAGAGAGAGAAAAGGAGAAGCCTTGCAGAGGTGAAAGAGGGGCAGAGGAGCGAAGGAGGCATCTACAGTGTGGTCATGTCGTTGAGGGCCAAGTCTAGCTCCTCGCTGAGAGCCTTGCCCTTCAGCTTCTGAGCATATACTTCATCTGGTGGTGGTGGGGG
>JAODUK010050382.1:0-13901 GCA_027564635.1 Typhlichthys eigenmanni
TCTCTCTCTCTCTCTCTCTCTCTCTCTCTCTCTCTCTCTCTCTCTCTCTCTCTCTCTCTCTCCCTCTCACACACACAAAGCTGTAGCATCCTGCTGGGGATAGGCCATCCTTCTGACTCCCTGAACAGATGCTGCCCAGTGCCTCTATACTGTTATGTGTTCTTTCCCCAAAGGCACACAGTGGTGCGTGTCCAAACACTAACCTTGAAAGCCAATAGAGGACGTGTAGATATATTTAGAAAGCTCGAACCTGCTATTTGTAGGCCACCACCTTCTCTCTAAATCCAATGCTACTTTGGTAACATACACAACCTTGTGGAACACAGTGAAAAGACTATTGACTCTATAGTAATAGATTACTAATCTAATTTGTATTGCAATTTAAGGGCAGGCTGTAAATCACATTACACCAATGTGTCTTTGTTAATCAGCAGCAGATTTAAAGCAGAGCCTGTGCTACCGATGGCTGTGACGCTTTGCTCTAGGGAAAATATTTCACCAATCAAACTTTAGATTCATTACCAGCTTTCTAATTACCCAGACCTCCTCTCCGTAATGACAATAACTGGACCTCGTCACACAGTTTATAGGATTACTACTGACAACTGTCAGACAACTTCATCAATCATGAAAACTGATCAGTGTTGCTTTTAACTAATTTGTTAAAATATAGCCGCATTTTAAGAGATACAAGGTGTACAGATAGTTTAAATTACAATGCAAATCAATCATTGTTACATTTCGTTTATTGTACATTGACTGCTCAGCTTCATGCTAAACTTAAATGCAATCTATTGTTGTGGTCAATAAATTGGTAACAACTGGGTTGGACATGTGTGTTAACATCAAACTGAAAGCAGAATGGCTGATATTGACCAAACCTCACGTTTAGTGGAGAAAACAAAAATTAGGATCAATGCAAATCACCATTGTTCTCTGTTCTAGATAGGTAGATAGATATAAAAAGCTACAGTAGGACTACAGTACATTAGGGGTATTGTTCCAAAACAGTTTTCTTAAAGCACCACACCAATTCTTCATGTAGGCAATAGTGTAGATCCTTTTGTGTAATAACTCACACTTTAGCAAAATAGGATTTCCAAGGTTAGCTAAAACGTGTACAAAGTGTAGCGACAGAGCCCAATAAACAGAACCCCTAAACTGAAAATCTTACTATTCGCTTACAGCCAACAAAGACCAAAATACTTCATACTGTACAGCCATTTTTAGCCCATAAAATAGTGATTTTATCAATATCAACACCAGCAACATGTGTCTCATCACAGTTCAGTCCTATTATTTAGGTTACAGCGCAAAAAACACATTTTAGGGTGCAGTTACTCTTTAAAAATGTGCTGTTCACAACCACAACTGCAAACATTATTGACATTAAAAGTGTGTTTTCTTTTATTTAATGAAAAGTGTGTTTAGAAAGGACGTTCGCAAAGCATATCACTTAGTGCAAGGACATGGTCATTTATACAGCTTTAGCCTGACAATTCTTAAAATTGGCTTCCTAAAAAAGACACAGCCTATAAAAATCGCCAGTATATTAAGAACTTGATTTGAACCCATCCTGAAAAACACATTAGCACAAAGAATATTTTTTTAAGAATATCATGAAAAAAATGGGGCTAACTTTGCCTTTGGGTTTTCAATGTATTTCTTGGGACCACACAGTCAACTTAATCATTTATATAAAATGGGAATCATTTATTTAAAATGGGATTATGTCAATTGTATTATCCACAAAGTTTGGAGTAATTCAGACAAAAGATATGATAATATAAAGCTTTAAATAGATAATTACCTATAGAGTCTGGGGACAAACACTAAATAACAAGGCCATGATACAGTATAGGTTTGAGGTATATTATAACAAGGATAATTTACTTTGTTAACTCTTCATAGACAACAGCACATCTTCTACCCTTGACTAAGAGCTTAGAAGGGGAAGAACCGAGGCTGTATTGCTTTAGCACGTCTCTCCTCACATCTGAAGTGCTGGTTGGAAATAGCAGAGCATAATGGCAGGATGCTTGCTATGGAGCTTTTCCAGCCATCCGTACCACAACACAGAGCAGTCAGGTAGTCATTATGTGGACAGATGGTGCTGCTGCTGATTGGTCTCTCTGCTGACCTATTTGAAGGCATTTTTCCTCATCATTCCTCCCCTCAGCAGCAGCGACTGAGTGCACACTTCAATAAGGACACGAGTGTGAAGTACACTTCAGCAGTCTGCAGGAGGTCTGTCACAGCTTTGATGTGGAGAAAACTAGTGATTTGATTTTGTTTGTAAAAATCCCTAGGAGCGCGAATACAAAACATATCACCATTGTGAAAACTGATTTAGCAGCAGTTAAAGGTACGGTTAGTCACTCTCGAGAACGAGTGCTAACTTTGAGCACAAATCAAAACAAGCTGCACTCAGAAGCTCCGCTCCACACATTGAAAGGCATTGAGAAGCCAAGGGCATTGTTGTTGTGAGCGGTGTTCGCCACATTATGTTCCTATTTACGGAGCCAGTGCTTTATCTGTACATAAGCATAAAAAGTAACCTACATTTTGAAAATTGCAACTATAAATAGAAACTTACCCATTTTAATATCTAGTTTTCCACCAACATTTAACTGCAATACATAAGACATTGAGTTCTCATGTTTCTGTCGACTTTGGGTAAACAAAGGGCACATTTCGCCCGACAAGACAAATCCTTCTCCTTCATATAGCCGCATGTGTGTGCATCAGCATTTTTCTTAGCAGGTTGGGTAGTGTCACCTGCAGTTAAACAGCTTCCATTACGTAATCACTTAGCTGAATCGAGGTAGACTCTGTAGAGGGACTAGAATACAGCCCCTCGCCCATGAATGCATCTCTGGCAGGCAGAATAATTCTGTCAGCTTGACTGCAGAAGTCTTTTCTTCAGGCAACAGTATGCTATATATTTAGTCAATGTGAAAAATATATGTATAATATAGTATAAATAAATAGTGTGCAAATGGAAAGGAAAAGTACAAAAATAAAATGTGAAACGTATAGCCATTGGTTCTGACTATGCATAAGCTAAGTCAAATACAAATATGCAGACACACCAATGTGCAAGTTCATGTTTTTGTAACGCAACGATGTGGGTGCAGGCACAGAACGAGGAGCCAAGGCAAGAGCGGAGTGCTCGTCTTGTTTTAATGGTAAAAAGGCAGAAATACGAGTTGAAAGAAACACGTACACATTACTAACACAAGCACGGACACAGACACCATGACCAACGCCACAGATAAAACGTAGAAGGTAGAAGGTGCTGGTGATTGCGATCGCCGGCAGGTGTGGCAGGGAGTGGCAGGGGATGGGCATGTGCAGGTCTGTGCCTGATACGCCGAGAGGCGGGCACTCGGCCCCGCCGTCCCGGATGTTAGTTTTTGAATGGCTCAAGTGTGTTCAGTATTCTTGAAAAGAGGCATGATGCCTGGGTCAGATGGTCTGGAAGCTGGTAGTGTTTCAAATACCTAACCAAAGACACATGAGAAGGGCAGAAGATTGCTGACACACGGCTTCAAGCTAGCTTGAATGGGGGCCTATAGGGCCTATAGTCACTGCAAGATTCACTACTATTACCATATAATTCCAGACGTAAACTACATATTTATATTGCAGACTGTTGTGTAGTTTTTAAGTAGAATGTGCTTGTTTGTTCCAAGGATGTAATATCCCTGTCCCCCCAGATAATGATGGTAATTACATGAGCAACATTCAGATGATTGGACACGCTTGTTAGGCAACGAAGCACCATTGCAACATTTTCTAACTTGTGCCAGTGCTTTCTAACTTTCTAACTCACAAGTTAACCAGTGTTTATGAGGAGGAGAGACTGTTTGAGGCTGATAATACATCTGTTTGACCGGTGGGGAATAACAAATAAAGAACACAGAAGACAAAACGTGAATTCCTCAGTTCACTGTGCAGATTAGTAAACCAATGTCTTCATCATAAGGTTAATAAGGGTCTGATGGTGTGTGGTTTATAAAGCCAGACTGATATCAGTAGAGGAACGGTAGCTGTGGGACTTTCACACGGTATGTAACGGGAAATATTTAATGTATTTGTGTCTGTTTATTGTTACAGAACCTTGCATGCTTTAGATGCACAGTTCGTGTGAATGTAAACAGCCTAGCATGGCTCTCCTCAACCCTTTCATTATCCCTGAAAACATCATCATTAATGACATGACAAACCTCATTAGTGTATGCCTTGAAAATTCATTTTCAGTCTCCCATTCCGTCATCCTTGTCCGAATGCTATTATTAGCAACAGAAATAGTTCACCTTATTGTACAGTATAGTAATTCACATAAGCATAGCCATAGTCATTAGCTGTGGTTTCTTATACTCATATTGACAAAAATAATATGGCTATGAAAATGCACAGCCAGGTGTGCAACATTTTAGACTAGAGGCTTGTTAATATTGGGGTATAATATCAAACATCATGTTTTGAAATGCTGCTAAAGGTAGTCTTTAATACAGGCTATCTACAGCTGTTACTGTATAGCACTAGCACATTCATTCATCCATCGTCAACCTCTTATTCGTGGTCGGGTCGCGGGGGCAGCGGCTCAAACAGAGGACCACAAACTTCCATTTCCCAAGCCACATTAACCATTTCTGACTGAGGGATCCCAAGGTGTTCCCAGGCCAGTGTGGATATATAAGCTTTTCACCTAGTCCTGGGCCTTCCCCTAGGCCTCCGCCCAGCTGAACGTGTCTGGAACACCTCCCTGCGAAGGCGTCCTTACCAGATACCCGAACCACCTCAACTGGCAACCTCAACTTGCAAACGCCTCCGGGGACAACATATCCTGAAAGGCCTCCTTCTTCAGTCGGACGCCTTTCCTGACCACCGGTTTCCACCACAGTGTTCAAGGGTTACCGTCTTTTGAGGCACCGAAGACCTTGCGATCACAGCTCTCTACCATAGCTTCGGCAATTGAAGCTTTGAACATTGCCCACTCAGGTTCAGTGTCCCTAACCTCCGCAGGGATGCCAGAGAAATTTCGCCGGAGGTGTGAGTTGAAGATCTTTCAGACCAGGGCCTCTTCCAAACATTCCCAGTGCATGCACACTACCCGTTTGGGCATACCAAGTCTGCCCAGTCTTCCCAAGCCCCCTAACCCAACTCACCACTATATGGTGATCATGACAGCTCTACCCCTCTCTTTACTCGAGTGTCTAAACCATATGCCTTCAGATCAGACAACACGATCACAAAATCAATCATCGACCTTCGGCCTAGGGTGCTCTGGTACCTTATGAGCATCATGTTCGAGCATTGTGTTTCTTATAGATAATCCATAGCTAGCACAGAATTCTAACAACAAACGACCACTCGGGTTCAGATCACACGATTATAAAACGTTTTGAACTAAACAAACTATTAAAACCACGTGATCCTTCTTTTTGCTATAGAAAGGAAGCCATACAATTATTATGAAACTACAGCATATTGTGGCCCCCAAATATCTATTTAGAGAGCTAATACCGTAGGCTACATTCACTTATGGTCTCTGCATTACATTTACTCAGAGCTTCCACTCATCATCAGCAAAGGGAGTTTATTGTTTTCGTGGAGAATGGGAACGTTTTGTTTACATGCACCAGTCTGGTTGTGACAGGAGAGGAAGAGGAAAAAGACAGCAGACTGTGATAAAACAGTCCCTCCAGCTTCCTCCTGCACAGCCACCATCTCAGTGTATCTAGTCATCTTGTGTGTAGTGACATTAACTTTAATGTTTTATGACATTAACTTTGACAGATCTACATTACTGAGCCTAGTTTATTGTAATACAGTCTACTCTTTTTTCGATTTGTGTAGAGAAAGACTATATGACATTTTATTGACTCTAGCACGATATTATATAATTATTACTTTAAAATTATCAAAATTGTCTGGTCACTCCCAGTCAGCTAGTCAATCAAGTTACTGGGGCATTTTTAAAGGGACAAAGTTGAATGATATAGGGCATTTAATATTCAAATATACAAATAAAATTACGTTGATAACCATTGTTTTTATCTTTAAAAGACAATTAGCCTGCACACCACAAGAGCCCTTTTCATAAAACACCACTAGTACTGCACTCTCCGACTCCAGTCCCTATTCCACTCACCCTCATAGCTGTCATTAAATATGTATGCACATTGAATATTTTGGGGCCACAAGTCAACACATGGAACTGATGTAACGGCCCGTTTCCTTGGCTAGTCCCCATTGGTAAAAATCTGCTCCCCCTGGCCTCTTTTATCGGTAGAGAGACCCCTGTATCATTTATAATTAAATAATCTAAACTTACAAGGCAAACACAACAAAAACAGACTAATCACCCTGGATCTTTCTGTCACCTGCTCAAACTGATGCTTTAATCCTCAAGCAATGGAGATGATACACAAGACCTACTCATGTTAATAGGAGGATTCATATTAATAATATAATTATACATTTTCTATACAATATAAACAGTCTGTCTACAGAGAAATGTTCAGATGGCTCAGGTAATCCATACGATTAAACAATTAAACAGTGCAGTAAGGAGGTGCCTATATTATATGAAACAGGCTATTCGTAATAATGACTCACAAAAATAAGTGTGTATGAAGAGTGTAAAAAAAGTGGGTATAGATGTTGTGTTTTGTCCAATCGTGTTCCATTCAGATTTGCATAGAAAGAAAACATTTTTTTCAACAAGCCTAGAAATTTACATTACAGCTAGTTTTATGAATTCTCTAGTAATACATGTAATAGATTTAATTTATTAAAATGTGTGTAGACCTATTTCCAAATAGATACATTCACTTTAAAAATATAAAAAGCCACATTTGCTGTTGGCCTTATATTACAAGCATACAGTACCCTATGCAAATTAATATGTATTATTTTTATTATGTCCTGGACAGGAATAAACCCTGATTACAAACCGACATAAAAATGTCAGAGCTGTTTTGCTGATATAGATTGAATAGAAAAAAGTAAGAAAAGGGTGAGCTTATACAGTATGTTTAAAGCTAAACCAATACCATCTTTAGTCACTGTCTCATAAAAATGACTTATGTTCACATCACAAAGTGTGCAACTTTTGAAGTGTGTTTCCAAGTCACTGTATTCAGTTCAATGAACACAATAGGCCAGGGTGAAGAATGAAAGGGAAGGTAAAGACAGGCAAATGTTGCCTTACATTTATGTGTTCTACTTCATTTTCTTTTACCTCAAATACATTGTGTAAGGATAATTTTCCTTCTCTTTCATAGCACTTTTGCCTTTCTATTAATCACATTTTAGAATAACCACCAGTAAACAGTAAATATGCAGATATGGAAATAGGCAATATTTCAATTTAGTTTGAGTGTTGGTCATGGTTATATGATAAAGTAAATCAAACTCACACAGTGAGGCCAAAATGTCATACCTTTCAACAAGGACACACTTTTCAATTACTGCCAATAGCAATTTGATGTAGTTACGTCAATTAGCAAATACCTACCTCCCAGCTTTACAAATGGCTTTACAAAAGACAGTGATGTTTGTGTGGCTTAAAGGCAGAGCAAATAACAGGAAGAACATCATATCTTTCTTAGTCTTAAAAGAAACACATCATTGGAACCGTGGCTATATGAACACATCCACTGGTCACTGAAAGAGAATGTAAGATTCTCTAGGGACACTGTACATATCAGCTTGCATATGGTGCATTATTTATTGTGCCTTCAACTGATCATTTAAAATTTAATTTATTTTTCAAATGAACTTAACTAGTTTAATAAACCTGACGTCAAGGCCTATGACTCTGCAAATTGTAGTTTAAGTGTAGCCAGATTCACTCTTACTGTATATTCATTCAGAGAAAATGAAAGGCAGGGATGCACTTTAATCCAAAAAGGAGCAAAATGTCCTAATATGCCCTCAGAATGGCTAAAGTACTCTGGCTGGTTTTGGCTACAACTCTTCATTAGCCGGTATTATTATCCTATGCAAAAATATTCTATAACCTCTTAATTCCTAGAACCTCACTCTGTCTCGTTTCTTGCATATTTAATATCCATACATGTTGCCATGCATTGAAACCACCTCCTGATGCTAATGTTTATTTTGATATTATTGTGTATCCTATATTGTAAAAATAGAGACATTATGTTTTCCTCATTCAGTTGCTCCAAAAACACTTGGCGCTTTCCAGACATTGATATTAAAATAAACTGCAGTTGCATTTTTATCAGGTCAAGTCCCTTAAGCTGAGAGAAGCCCAGCTCTGGATCCATGTAAAACAGCAGAGGCAGTAGAATTCAGACAACAGAATGAACTAATCAGGCTAAAATATGAATACAATTAGCAAACTGTATGATCGCTCTTCAATCGTATATCACAGCCAGAATTTTAAATATGTTTGAGAAGACATATATCCACCTTCTTATAACATCTGGAATGTTTTGTGAGATACTTTCTTGGTTTGATTTGTTCTCTATTTTAAAATGTATGCAATGGAATGTTAAGACCTGTAGCCCAACACATTTAGAATATATTATGAATGTGTTATAGAGCAGTCAAAACATGAAAATATGTCCTTCGAATAAATAGGAACATTTAAAGAGACTGAATAAAAAGTATGAGATTGTGTGAGATAGTAATATTATGAGGAGTGGTCAGGTACAGAGTTAAACAAATCTCTACTTTTGCGATTGAGACGACTATCAATGGGAATATTGTTAGCTGGCAGATTGACTGAAACATTTCGGTTTGGAAATATATGAGAGGGATACCTCCTAGGCAACCAAAGCCTGGAATGTCAGCAAGCGTCCAATGTTCAGCTACAAAGCGATGTGCGATGAGCCGGGGCTTAATGCTTGCAGAAGCCAAAACTCATGCTAATACTGCATTGTGTCATATGCAAGTTTGATAAATATGGGCCAGTGTTTCTTACAGAAATGGAATTCTGACTGTGAAAGACGGAGAGCACATTTCAGCCATCTCAATGGCAGTTGGCTATCCTCGTTAAAAATCAGAGGCAGAATCACAAAAGCCTGCAAGGCCAGTATTATGTGGTTTGAGTCCACTGCACATTCTGTCTATAAGAGGGTAGTTGCTGACAGGAGCCTTCTAGTGATATTACACAATGGCTAATGAGCCTGCAAACCCCAGGTCAGCAGTGCATAGAGTTCTTATGTGTTGATCACCTCTCCCTCACAAATCTCTGAGAAAATGTGAGCTTTTACTGAATCTCAGATAAGGCCGTGAGTTATACTAATGAGGCGCAATACTGTACATCATTTATATCAGATGTAACGACTAAACAAGTCAGGCCGCTGAGGGCCTGCAATGACTGGGTTTTATCTCATGTATCTTTGCTGTACAAGCGTTTGCTGATAAATCCACTTCCACATAATGGCTCTCATTTATCAATCTAACCGGAACAGGTCCGAGCGCAAAAATCACCTTACGACAGCGCTCACGTCTGACTCGTATCTCACCAAAGAAGAGCGAGCATGATCGCACCGTGATAAATAAAAGCGGCGGTGGAAAACGTCGTAATTTCAGTACCACGCCCTTAAATATGCTGGTTTTAGAGGCCTCGCCCCTAGAGTATACGACACGGAGAGTCGTAATACGAGTCACTTCTCTGACCAGGTCAAAGAAGAAGCAGGGGAGAAACAACTAGACTAGACTTATTAATACTAGCCTAAATGTAATATCCTAGGCTACTATGTATTTATCTTAAATAGCCTATTTAAATAGCATACTAGACGGATGAAGAGTTTATTTATTTGTCCATTTTAATGCTGTTTTAGATAAATCAGGCATCATGGTGTTCAGCCGTGATGATATTTCAATTAATATGTGGATGCATCGGCTATGCATGCCTGTCAGAATAAAGCCAGGTCTGAAAACAACTCAAAGAACATTTTCTGCCAAATCTATGCTGCAACTCGAAAACTTGCGTACACGAGTTGAGACGATGTGATATTTGATTGTTGCCAGTTCGACTTCTGTCATACGCACGTGTCATAAATGAGGCCAATGTCCTTATATTTTAAGAATGCATAGTATTAGATACAGTGGCATATAACATGTTGTACTTTGGGTTCCTATGAATTGGTGCAACGTGCAAACATTTTTCCCCACAGGTGGTGACATAGTAAACAAACATGAACTTTCACAAGCCTGTGTGCCTCCACAGTCAAGCAGAACATGACCAGCATGACATCATCTGGGTTTACATGCAATACTTTAACTCTAGTTGTAGGCACGTCGTCGGGAGAGTGACAGGTGAAGTCACCGTACAAACTTCCATTCACTTCTATGCGCATGTCGCAATTGTTTTGTCCAATCTTGGTACAGGGTCTGTGTGCAGAATAGCCTGCCGCCTTGGCTCCAATCAATTCGGAAACAACAGTTGTCGGGGAATGCACAGAAGAACGTTCTGAACACAAAATAATCAGGTTTAAGGTAGAATTCTTCTTTCAATCGGGTTATGGAACCGGGTATACTATCCTTCTGCTTCGGAATTAAATTTCAATCACCTCAATCTTCCGATTGAGGTGTTTATATGGAGCATTTTCTTTTGGGTTGGGCTTTTCACTTGATTCAAATCGGAATGATAGGGTCCATGTCTGTTGGTCTTGTTTTAGTCCCTGCATTTCCCTGTTGATTTTCTAATTGGTTTCACCTGCCCCTCGTTGCCCCTGCCCAAACCTCGGTGTTTCTCTTATCCGTGTCGTCACTGTTCATATGTGGTGCATAATCCCGACTGGTCTGTGTCCAGTTTTGGCACCTTTGAATCTGATCCTCTGTATCTTGCACGTCGCGCATGATTGAGCCCTACAATCCTGCTTAGCGTCACAGACAGTGCCACCTATCAATCAGCTGACATCAATAGGTGCTTGTATAATTAAAAATAAACAAATATAATATATGGCTCTATGTACATCAGGTTTTACAACAGCAGAATGTTATCTGAACAAAACAATCAGCTGAGTTTGGATTGTACAGTGTGTTACAGCACATAAGAATGATGCTACCAAGCTGTTCAGTGTTTCCCATATAAGCCTGTGGATGTTTCTCTGGGTTGAAGCAACTGTGAAAACACCATATTTAGGTCTACAGCAGGGCCAAAATATCCCACCACCTCACAGACCCACCACACTGGCACACACACCTTTTTTATATCTAACTTAAATTAAATAAATTAAGAAATGTAATGAATTTAATTACAAAAATACAACTACTGGCAACAGCTCTAAAGCAAGTAGCCTAGTATCCTAAGGAAAACATACATATCTGAACGTTTCTACGAAGGCCTGACATAGCCTACAGTATGTCTGCATAGCAACAACATGAATGCTGATGACAGTGTCCATCTGCAAAATGTGCAGCTTTCCACAGACAACTACAGTATCTCTACTACAACCACATTCATTCACCTCAAGAAGAGTCAAGTCAGACTGTGATCAGAGAACACTGAGGATATAGTGGTATTCATTTGTACTACTGTATGTTTTCTGTGTTCTAGTTAGTAGGCTACTACTGAATGCTCCACCGTTTAAATGCTCACTCATCATTGTTGCTGTTATGATTTTTATACAACAATAAGATTGATGGATGGGCAAGAATAGATTAATGTTAACTCACCAATCATTGAGCAAAGTGACGATGCGATGGGTCACACAACAGATCTTTAAATCTTTTGTGTGTTGTTTAATATGAACTGCTTTGTTGACAGCGGTTTCTGAAATAAACCTTCCGACTCACTGGCCCAGGTGGCTAGGCATATTTTTACCAGCCCAAATAATGAATCGCCTTTTGTGGCACATTTACAATCATTTCAGTGTTTCGTTGCGATATCAGTAGTGCACTAAACTTAAAACCAGCCTGGGCAGTTTTGTATGGTGACTGTCACAATTAGCATTAGGTATCCTACTGTAGCTGCAGCCTCGTTCTCTTATCTCCAAACTTCAATTTCTCACAGAAGTTTATTTTTACAGTGCTTTGCCCTTTATTTCCTCTGTGGCTTTATGTTTTAAAATGTGTTTTATTCCTTATAAACATTGCCACGCATCTTTTAATTCGCCTGACTCTACTCAGACCAGCCAGCGTACGCTGCCCTACGTTCAGGATGTGGGAATGTTAACGTTTAATTAACGCCAAGAAGGATATGTCCGCGATTGTGTTAAAAAAATTTTCTTTCATGCATTTAATATCAGAATGAGACAGTATACATATAATATGAAATAAGATTCTAATTAAATTAAATTAATTAATTGAACATTCACACAAGTGAATGCATTCCGCAAAGACCGGCCTCTACTCTGCCTCTCGATTGGCTATGTTCGTTGTTGTTAGTTACAGAGAGCCAATCGGAGACAGTGTAGGGGTGGGTCCTCAAAGAATACAGATGTTGGTGATGGGGGTCAAGCTCTGACATAGATGGAAGACAAACAGAGTGCCGGTAGATTCTAATGTGGTAGAGACTTACAGAAATGCTTTTTTGTTTTAGCCAATTGGTTGTTGCGGGCCAAACATGTCGCTCTTGCAGGCCGGACCTGGACCACAGGCTGCCTATTGGGGACCACTGGTCTGTGTACTGTACAGTTCAGTACTATGTGATGCTAAACAAGAGTTAACATTTCCCAACCCTAGACAGTGTTATATTATATGACTACATCAATCTTCAACTGAATGTCTCACATCTTGCTGGAATCAAGCCAGCAACCTTCTGGTTTCTAGCCTGCTTTCGCCATGCTTCATGAAAATGTCTTGGATCAGTTCATCCCTTTTAGATGAACTATAAAGGGTCACAGACAGTGTCTGTGCAGCTCTTTGCATCAAAGTGACAGCTCATGGTGGGAGTGATAGATTATAATGCATTTTGTCTCCCTGCTAAGTTCTCTGTTAAGAGGTCATATTCATTCAGTCAATGCGCCCCCCCTCCCTCCCTATGCAAACTCCTGAACAGTATGGCTCAAGACTGAAGAAAGGAACATGTACTGTACTGTAGACAGGCATTTTGCCATCAAAGCTCCCATATCCCCTCTTTCACAGATATTTATTTGACATATATACTGTATTGGATACTTTTCCTCTACCTTGTTCTTGGACTTTACAGTATTTTACTTACTTGTGTGTCTGACCAATTTCTGTAATTCTAAAGTACTCTCAAAATTATTGAGATATTAAGGAGGAAATGTAATAATTTCCAGAATGATAAAGCGCATTGGGGACTTCTACTGCATCATCCTTGTCAAATACTTTACACACTGCTACATCAGTCTGGGAAACCTCAATAGTTACCGGAATAGAAACTGAATAGTAAACGTGCAGAAGAGCTTGTCACATGCTTATAGTTTTGATTTGATGAGGGTTGTCCAAACATTCAGGTAAATACATAGCATGCCTTCATATGTGGCCCGCTAATAACAATAAGCTCTTTAATGGGAATATATATATCATTGAATGCACAGCAAACATGAAGGTTGGACAATTGCCCTGTCTCGAGTATGGGGCAGCACTGCATGGCTAACAAAAATGATTACTTGTTAGCAAATGTTTCTGACAAGCGTGAGACTTTTTAACCATTTGCAAATAAAGAGGGGAGTTGGTAACCTGTCTGCTGCTTTGGAATTCATAAGACAGCACTTCAAAAAAGAAAATGGGTCTTGGACCACTGGGCTACACAAGCGATTAATCTTTATCCTTTCAGTTTTCACCTGTCACTGCTAGACATCATTAGTGGGAAAATACTCTTAGGAAGAGAGTATTTAATAGCAGGTAATGTACAGTGCTTAAAATGTGTTTTAATTTAAATGTGCACTTTAATTTGTGTCCAGACTTTGCCTTGCAGTTTGGTTAAAATATAAGAGTCACAA
>JAODUK010050393.1:0-19159 GCA_027564635.1 Typhlichthys eigenmanni
GGGGTCCCTTACTGAAGCTGCTGCCCCCGCGACCCGACTCCGGATAAGCGGGAGAAGATGGATGGATGGATGGATGGTCTACCAAAACCACAAAAGTTGATATAAGACAATTCAGTTAATTTTGGGTAGCATACAGGTGTTGAATACAGGTGCTTCAGCAAGGGCTTTTGACATCATAAACCTTACATTTCAATAATATTACCCCATCAATTTAATTATCTCCACCTATAGCTTGAGAACTATTTTTGCTAATGTCTGCTTTTGTCTTTCTTACAAGCATTGGATTCGCTAGGATATAGCCCCAGACATGTTGGAAGAGACTACCAGTGATGTAGTGTTAATAGACCATGGAAAGTCAATAAAATGCAGTGACTTACAGTGATGACAGGTGTAATAACCATGCATTCACACTGCCAGGTACAGCCCAATGTGACAGCTGTCATTAATTTCAATTAGCGATGGACGTTATACAATGAATGGATCTACAATTTTGAATCTGATATTGGCCTATAACCTTCATGATGAATTAATACCATGCTTATGGATACATATGGCTCTGGTTATCAAAACGTGACACCCGTTCTGCCATACATGCTGAGCTGTCCCTTTTATACATCGTTCCGGGCCGGCGCTGTGTGTGACTACTTTGCTGGCTGCAGTTATAGCAAGCTGCTGGCCTTGAGACCATTCCACCTCCCATACCTTTACCATGGAACAGCGAGGCGAACTGAAGGCTAGAGATGAAACATAAAATTTCAAAGCACAATTATAGTGACCAAAATTATCATGGTTAACGGTATTATCACAGTATTGTTAAAATGTGCTGAATATAAGGAAAAAATGTACTGTACTGACATCAATAACCTAATTTTTACAGGTTACTAAGCCTAAAAAAAGCACAAATAAATGTTATATCTACTCAGTCCCCTATCTCTTCGGCTAATTTATTATGTTACAAATTTCACTGACTGCATTGATTGTGCAGGAGGCTATTCACCATGTTGTGAATGATTCAGCGACAGTTCAATTATGTAGAATCATTAAAATATTTACGTACATGAGAAGTGAAAACATTTTCAGGGGAGCCATATTTACATACAGTAGTTTCACAGAGCCAGTCTTTACTTTTACTGTGATGTAGTGTTAATAGACGGAAGAGGCTGACTTTGAGAACACTGTTGAATAGATTGAATCCAACAGTGGATTCAATTGATCAAATCGATAGTTTATGGAACCGAGGGGACACAAACTATTGTATTAGTAAGCCTATGCTACAGTAGGCTATGTAGATTAGCATTGCCTATAAAAACACGAGATGTAAAATGAAGCGTCTGCCCCGCGTGCAGTGTTTTAACAAAACAGTCATGCTCCTTCATCACGATTAACATCACACGTGAACACTGGTGTAGCCACGAGTGTGCCAGGATGTGCTTGTGCCACCCAAAGAGGCAGCTGGCACACACCAGAAATCAAAACAGCATGCATGTTTTGTTATAGCCTTACTAAAAGGTTTTGTGCGAAAGGTAGGTTATTATGGTTAAATTACTAATTATAATAGTCCAATTGTTCATTCTAAATTTCATTTAAAAAAAAGAATAATGCACTTTTCCAGGGAGAAACCTCAACTAAGGAGGTAATTGGGCGGTGGAAGGAACACTTTAAGGAACTCCTGACATGCTCTCTGTGGTAGAGACAGAGCTGGAGGCAGATGTGGGGTGGTGATTCCCCTCTTCAAATATGGGGATCAGAGAGTGTGTACCAATTACAGGGGTATCACACTACTCAGCCTCCCTGGTAAAGTCTACTCCAAGGTGCTAGAGAGGAGGGTTCGGCCGATTGTCCAACCTCAGATTGAAGAACAATGCGGATTCCGTCCTGGTCGTGGAACAACGGACCGGCTCTTTACTCTCGAAAGGATTCTGGAGGGGGCTTGGGAGTATGCCCTTCCGGTCTACATGTGTTTTGTGGATCTGGAGAAGGAGCAGCGGGAGGCGCTGCAAGAGTATGGGGTGAGGGGGTCCCTTTTAAGGGCAATCCAATCACTGTAGGCCCAAAGCTGTCAACGCATTCTCGACAGTAAGTCGGACTCGTTTCAGGTGGGTGTTGGTCTCCGTACTGGCCAGGGTGGAGATGCCAGGGTGCTTTGTCACCAATCCTGTTTGTGATATTCATGGACAAGATATCGAGCCGTAGTCATGGTGGGGAGGGGTTGTGGTTCGGTGGCCTGTGGATCTCATCCTGCTTTTTGCAGATGATGTGGTCCTTATGGCATCATCGGTCCTTGACCTCCAGCACTCACTGGATTGTTTCGCAGCCGAATGTGAAGCATTATCATTTACCCTCTGAACCTCTTAGGAAGGAGTGGGCACACTATCACCCCCCCCCCCCCTTCCACTGTTCGATTTAAGCCCCTTTGTTAAAATAGGATGTAATTACTAATGAAATATTGTTTTGTAAATACAAAATGTGTTGTTCCATGTGTAATTGATACATTTTGTAATTACAATTGTGTAGTTGCACATGTAATTACAAACCTGTTTGACAAAGGATATTTCACACTTGTAATTACTAATGAATTATTGTTTTGTAATTACAAAATGTATTGTTCCATGTACTGTATGTACAATACATCAAATGTATTGACTGATGTCTATTTTGACTGATGTCTACTGTTGACAGTAATTTAACCTTATTACATGTAACTACATGCCCATATCACCAAATCAAGCACACCATGTTTAATTGCAATTATTTCTCAATTATTCAATTTAATTCGATATTTTGAATCAATGTAAGAACATTACATGTACTGTACATGAGTGTGAGTGTGAAGTGAACCAGCACAGTGTATCCATAGTCTATACACTAGCCTAAGTTTGTTTGTCCATGCATTTCTCCTCATGCACATGTGCAGAGAGTTGAATACAAATTACACATACACACATATTATTATTATTATTATTATTATTATTATTATTAATAATAATAATAATAATAATAATAATAATAATAATGGATTGCATAGATTTAGCTGCTGATGCTAATCATAATATTTTGTGATAATTCTTTAAAAAAAAATATTCAATGAAATTGACATTTATAGTCCTTAATGTTGAACAAAGTCAGCACCTGGCATACAGTACATGGAAACAAATCACTGATTAGCTTTAATGCATCAATGTATTGCTGTGGTTCTCAAAGTGGGGGTCAGGACCTCCCGCGGGGGTCGCGAGACACAAAAGAGAGGTCACGAGATGATTTTCAATAATGAAATATAATTTAAAAAATCTTTGAATTTGTATATTTTAGCCATAATTGTTAGTGGTACAGTTTACACACTACATTATGTATTCTGCTACTATCCTATATAATACTATCAAAACCTTATCTCTGACTTAAGTTGGTAGTGATATCGAGCATGTGTTCATAATTTTTTTACAGGCTGAGAACAGAGGCACAAAGGGGTAGATACGGAGTGGAACGCCCATGCATCTGTCTATTCACATTTAAGAAGAACAAAAGCGTCATCCCACTTCCATGAACTCCACCTGCCACCTATTATTTGCCTTCGCAACCTGACGTTTATTGGTCCGCCCCAGAGTTTACAGCCCGTTCAACTCCACTTTCAGCAGAGAACAAGAGACGGGTAGTCACTGAGCGCACCCATCTGGCTTTCATTTATCTGCTGCCTGAAGCCTTTTGCTGAACTACTACACACCAGCCCTTTATGGAACTTGCCTTTCGCAAACACATGTACAAATACAAACACGTACACAAGGTTGGACTCGGAATACAATAATATTGACAAGGATAACTCTAGCAAAATGTTAGTTGGAACAATAGTGTTCTCATAACTCCTTATGACTTACAAATATTTGTTTGTAGAAAATATATTTTAGTTCTTCCTCATCCCAGCTAATACGCTTCTCTTGATAATTTAATAAAAAAAATTGAAAGATTTATTATATATACAGTATATATATATATATGTATACTATAAACAAAGCAGTCTAGCTATTTATATTAGTCATCTCCTTGGAGACCAGGGTGGGGATGGAACCTACGCTATCGAAACCTGGCAAGCCCGGATCAGAAATCTGTTGTGGATATCTCAGGCTAAGAAGGGGAGCTCCCACATCAACGTCAGGCATCTCTACAGTGTTAGGTCACCAGCCAGTGGGGGAAGGGGGGTGAGGTGGGGGAGGTTCCATTGGTTTGCTTGTTCTTCAGACTCCAACAGTGGGTAGATCTAAGGTTACAAATGAATCCTAATGTGGTGTTCAGGGGAATCCAGTGAAATGTGCTCCTCTGCTCCGTACTCATGTACCTGCTGTGGATGGTGTTGTTGGTGATAATGGTAAGGAAGTGATATGTAGTTTCACTGTGGGGGTGAGATAATACAAATGCAAACCGTGGGTCTTCAGCTGATCAGACTCTCCCATTCCAGTAAGGTAATGCAGAACCAAAACTAAAGGCAAGGCCCTCCCACTTAAATCTCCAGATTTAGAGGAACAATGGCCCAGCTGCAGAGAGAAGCCCAGGCCGCCTTCCACCACTCTCGGGGCTGTAACTTTGCAACGTAACATGACAAAGTGCCTTAAAGTAGAAATGCAAACATGTTTAAACAAAAGAGATAGCAACGTCAGGCTGGGGAGATTATGAGTCAAAAGTTTATTTAAGAATATAAGGGAATGATTCATGAGAAAGCTGTCACACGTGGGGCCCAAGATCATGGCCCCTGTGCATCAAACTCAAAGGCTGTCTGACACCACTCAATGCATGCCCTCACTCAAACTTCACCACATAGGAATTTCATAGTGCATCCAGCCAATGCTATTAAATGTTATTCCACCCTGGCCTGAATGCTAAAAGGAAAATGTGATGCGTGTGCACATACGTTTAAATGTATTAAAGAATGGAGGCTCAGCCATGAGAAAGCCTATGCAAAGTATTTACCAGCAAGGTCTTACACTGGCTTCAATCATCAAACAAATGCTTATTTAACAAAATGCGCCTTTGCCCATACAGTAACATTGCCATATTGTAGCCTTTGCTTATAATTGTGTGTGTTTTTCTTATAAGCAATTATTGGTACTACCCATACAGTAGACTTACTATATAAATAAATGGACAAACCCTCTGTGTTGTCACCTGTATACAGTAGGTTTCTGAAGAACGGGTTTGAAGCTCATATGTGCTATGATTGTCACCATCTTGGCAGTGCCTGACTGCGCCTGAACTGTCAGCTATCAATAATAATGGGATAAATGTTTTGCTTAGCATATGTTAAATGAACTGAGGAGTTAAATAAATATTCACCCAAAGTTGTTATTAATGGGAAAGCTATTGTAACAAAACATTTTTTTGCACCAGGCTGTAAAGTTAGACATTTTAAAGGTATACTAATACAGTAAATCTGGAGAAAGCTTGTTGGTATATTAACTTAATTTCCCCCCACACATTGCAAAGGAAAGGATAGTGTTTTGTGGTTCGGTCTACACCACTTTGATTATCGTTCCCATATTTGGTGAATTTGACAGTGTATTAGTTTACAATCACTTATGATACTGTACCTTTAACATGGCAATGGATTAACTCACTTTTGGGTTTGGTTATTCCGTGTTGGATTAATAGAGTTTGTGGCTAAGTGCTACTGGAATAGCTTAGTGTATAGCAGGCACTGCACGCATAAGCATCAAATATGTGTAAAATAACATTATTACAATTGAATGACTTGGAGAAATTCCATATACAGTGCACAAACCAGAGAACAACAAAAGCATCGCCATCGCCAATATGAATCTTATTTTTTGCTATTCTGTAGCTGCAACCATTCAAATGACCTTCTGAAAGCAATACATTGACTCTTAATACAAAAGCACCATGACATGCCAGTTTTGGCATTCCATGGCCACTTTATCCGTATGCGTCCTCAAGGTACTGTAAATTGCTCCATCCCTGGCAGCAGCAGGAAAATGCCGGTGGAATAAATGTTTGCCAACTCTGGTTACAGAGACACAGGCATACTCTAGTGTCCTGTTACCTCTGCATGTCAGTAGAATGCTAATCTGCTTGTACAGCTTCATCAGACGTGCAAAGAATGCCATGGACACCAGCCTGAGCATGAGCAGGGTCCCCTCGTGGAATGTTTACCCAGGTGTCATTTTCTCATTCCTTCCACTGTCTGAGTGGAGGAGTTTGTGTGAGCCCTTCAACAGGGCCAATGCCATCCCGTATACATATGGACCTGCATATTCGGCTTGAATACCAATGATGTGTGTGGCATACATATTTGTTTCCATTCAAATCTATGGGGTCTTGATAGTGGAGATCCTCAAAATTCTGAACTGAATTCCTGTATATGGACAGCAACAATCACCACGGTTGGAAAAGTTAGGGAAAGTGTTCCTGGCTGATAAGCGGTAACATTTTACTTTTAGGCCAATGTTTAGGATTCATTTATAGACTACTCACCATTGATCAATAATATTACATTGTTCATAATGTAATGTAATATTGTAATGTAATATTACATTACAATTACAAATAGTATTAGACAGTACAGCAAGAAATAATATGAGACATTTATTAAATAATCTTTAAAACGGCAGAGGTTACCGTAATTCTTGAAATGAACAGTGTCTTTCTGTTCTAAAAAAGAGACAATAAATCCATGCATGGAAATCATGACTTTTAAGTAGCTACTGCAGATATATGGTAAATAGGGTTGAATGGCTACAATAAGACTGGTAATTAAGAATTGAGGAGCAATTTTCCACAAATCACTCAGTTCATTGGGACTGATTAGAGAAAATATAATTTTTGCTTTTTATACATATATTCTATGTCTATCATAAGGTGACAATTGGTCACGTGTGACAGTGAGCTGGAGTACATTTTGGCACTGTTTTCATTTGCAGAATATGGAAGACCTTAAAAGGCATAAAATGGCACATGTAACTCAGAATTGACCAAATATGGACTGGAATTGTTCTCAATTCTCAATTGTGGTTCCTGACATGCCAATGCCATGCCATGTAATACCACATCCATATGGTCAAATAATGAAACCATAACAAACACAAGCAGGCGTAATTGAAAGGAAATGTTAATTTTGTTAAGGAAAATGTGACGTCGGAAGACATGGAGGTCCATATCCTCTGCAGTCTAATTTTCTGGTGCTAGATTAGAAGTATGACAGATCCTGGCAGATCGGACAAACATGCAATTATTGCCAGTCAAGTGGCTCAAACATTTGAAGTTTCTGTCAAATGTTCATGATAAAGTCACAAAAAGATACACACTGTACCAAGATTCTAGGAAACATCTTGATCCATTGCGTGAACTTTCCTGGTGCAAAGCCTAAAGGCCCACATCCAAAATGTCAGTGACGTGTCATGGAAATCATTCAAGTTAGGCAAAACTGGGACCATGTCTATAATAATTTCTTTCCCAAGAGAACTGTATGAATCTATTTGATCTGATATAGATTGAATGTGGATGTTCATAATTTATTGTAATTGAAATAGTACAAACCCTATACAAGGATGTAACATTTTATTCCTGCTTGTTCAAGGTTGAAACACTTATCAGGAAAATATTTCATGGTAATTTCAATAACAGCAGAAGCAGAAGCTGAAGCTGATATTTTCCTATGCGAAAATAATGACCCAATTGTCCAATACGAATTATGTTTTCGTAGGGCTTTTGCTAGCTAGGCTCATCATACTTCATGGGGCAGGTGATCCCTATACAGTAGGAGTAACCAATTTACATTTATGCTTGAACTTGTTGATGTTGCTAAGATAGCTAGGTATGTGAGGAATAGTGATATACTGTAGGCCTATATGCAGTTATGTACTAAATCTAATATAATATAACATGTAAACCCTTGTGAAAATAATGTAGGATCAACCGAAACCAAAAGCAACATAATTTCTAATCACTTTATACTGTATCAATCAGTGACGGCTCCTGCTCAGGAAATTAGGGATGGCAATTGGTTTGACCCTTCAATAGCCAACTATTATTAATATGATGATATTACATACTTTGCAAGTCATGCAGACAGAACAGATGAGACACAATCCACAACGCAACAAACCATTCTAGGTAATGTTGCGTAGACAACGCACGTCACTAACAAATACCTACAATGTTGTGTATTACGTAAACATGTTAGTGCAAGCACTCCCGGAAGCCATAGAGAATTAATTGAAGAGCTTGCATTTTTGGAAAAAATATGTTAACATGAACGTCTATGAGAGTGATCAGGACGATTTTCAGCCATATTGAAAATTGCCCAAAAAGGGGCTTGAGGCTATATACGTACTCCACAGAACATTGGACGCTGATTGGATTAAGATATTTAGAGGCAGGACAGTCAGCTACCGTAGCATAAATTGGTACAGTTTGAAATTCTCTTCTCTCTCTTTCTCCCTTTGGCGGTGCATCACCCAATTGTCCTAAGGAACCAACCGTCCTTGGAATCAAACATTTAAAGGACTCACTGTACCCAAACTCATCTGGGAAGAAGGGTTTATCATGCTATTTAGACTATAATGGAGAGCTTTAACAACTTACATTTTAATATAGACAATCCAACAACCTAGTTTGCAAATATTCAAGCCACAACATGTGGAAACTGTAATCAAAATGAAAGGACACATTACTGCCATAACATGCCAGTAATATAGTGCCAAAATGGCAGCTGCCACAATAGATTTGTATCCATTTAATATAACAATTACCCCAAATGATTAGGTTTGTTTTTCTGCTTTAGTATCTAGAAAAATGTTAAAACTGTTATGACACAGCCATCATAAATTAAAGATTAAAGAAATGATTACAATCTTTCACATGAATGGCAAGTATCATCACTGTAAAAATATGAGAAACAGCAATTACAACTGCAATTGTGTTGTCCACTGTTTTGGAAGAACCATTAAGTAAAATATCACCATGGGAACCCACATTATTGAATCTGCACACACATTTTGTGTTTTGGTGGCACTGCCAGAGAGCAGACAACTTACACACATGATATAAGGTTAGTTGTATAGTACAATACTTAACCAATACATGTCTTAAGGGAGAACAGCACATGATTTTGTGTGTAAAACATAATACTGATTACATATTTTACCAAGATTGTATATATGTTCTGTGACTCCATTCTCTGCTCTGTCAGGTTCTTTATAACAACTGTATTGCAAACAATGCGTCAAGTCAAGTCAATGTTATTTATATAGCTCTTAATCACATTGCAGTCTCAAGGGCTGTACAGCCTACCTTTTCACATGAAAATAAATATCAACCCCTTAACCTGCTACTCTCCCAGGGCAAGGAAAAACTTCCATTAAAACCCCAAGGGCAAAAAAAGGGAAGGAACCTTGGGAAGGGACCACAGAGGGAGGACTCCACCCCTCCAGGACGGTTAAGATGATCAAGATGATTAAGAGATCAAATTTAGCATTAATACTTTGTATAATCATTTTCCCATTGTGCCGTACTTAAGAACTAACACATCGGAAATCTTTTATCCATTTTGTAAGTTAGTTAATTAAGGTAAAATCGGCCAAATTTTGTAATGTTGCGAATATGGAAATATGCAGTTTTAATAGCCTCTTTAATGTGCAAATCAAAAGAAAGCGCACAGTCAAATATCACTTCTACATTTTTTGCTGAGTTACTCTGTGTAATATTACAGTTGTCAAAGTTGAGTTTGGCATCCTTGAACCTGTGCCTGGCCGGTCCATTAACTAACATCTCAGTCTTATCTGGGTTTAGGTAAAAAAAACATCCATTGATTTATATCCAAATGGTATGACTAAGATGCTGAGTTAAGACTGTTTTTTAAGTTCCAGGAGCATATAAAGTTTGGTATCATCAGCATAATGGAAACTAATACCATATTTACATATAACATCACTCAGTGGTAGCATATAAATACAAAATAACAAAGGGCCCAGCACAGAACCCTGGGAGACGCCACAGGTAACCTTATGGTAGTCAGAGGTCACATTACCATGAGCTACACAGTGTGTCCTTTCGGTTAGACAAGAACTAATCCATGAAATTGCCACCCCACTCGCACAAAGATATGTTTTTAATTGCTTAAGGAGCAGTTTATGGTTCACTGTATCAAAATCTCCAATAGTAATAACACAGATGAGGTATCTGCATCTATAGTAAGTAATAAGTCATTAACAACTTTCATAAAAGCAGTTTCAGTAGAGTGGGGTGCTCTTAATCCTGATTGGAATAATTCAAATAATTTCTTGATAGTCATATGGTCAATATTTTGCTTAACTACAATTTTTTCTAAAATCTTAGAAATGAAAGGGAGATTCAAGACCGGCCTATAATTATTAAGAATTTCAGGACCAAGGCTAGGTTTTTTAAGTAAGGGCTTAATCACGGCTGTTTTAAACCATACCAGGACAATATCAGTGAGGTGTCTTGAATTCCCATTGGTGTCATGCAGTAGGTGCTGTCATATTAGACAATTGTTAGCATAATCCTAGTCGTGCAGAGCCAGCCTTTACTTACGTAAATTCTGGGACACAGCGCTGGCAACAGTAACTGCGTCAAGATCCGTCTACTTGACTGACATGCACAACAACTTAATGACAAAGTCTGATGTTACATTTATACATGGAATTTCTTGAGAAACTTACCAACACGACTCTTGCTGTTTTTAAGTTTTGTAGAATTAGTACTTAAAATAAATGTAATGAAACTGAAATTTGTAAATATACTTGACTACTACACTGGCGTTACTGAAATTATACCTAAAGACTTTGTGAGTGGCAATGCTAACAGCGATTGAAAATCTACTTCTCAATTTCGGAAAGCACTGTCGAGTTTACAGGGGCCTCTGCAACACCTACGCATCAGACATTCAGCATAGAGTTGCTTATGTGACCTAGTGCTAATGGATGGTAGAAGCTGAGACTAGCATAATCCCTACAAAATGTAGTGAGCATTCACCTCGAGCTGCAGTGTAGAATGGAATGAGTTGTCCTGTGTGTGGTGTTCACACAGAGAGAGAGAGAGAGAGAGAGTGAGAGAGAGAGAGAACACAATTTAGGAATTTAGCTAACCAATATTTAACAGAATCATAAATCATTGTGCTTTGATTTCTGTCTCTGCTACCTTCCTTCCTTCCCCCTCTCCCCCCCTTCCCTTCCCCTTCCAATTAGACTTCTCCTCTTCCCAAATGTTGATCTCTAAAACAGCAGCGAAAGCTTAAGGCTCAGCTCCCCCCGCCAAAGCCCTGCTCTAGCCAGCCCTTCTCATTGCCCCTCTCATCTTTGCCCCACTCCAGCTTTTGTTGGAGGGTGATGAGGTAATGCTCCAACCAGGAAGCCAAGGCTCTGTTCACGCATCAAGATAGACCAAAGCATGTTTCCACAGATTGCCCCAGGTCTGTCTGTGTGGGTGTGTCAATGTGCACGAGCATATGACATGCACTCAAGAGACATGTTCATGGCTTGTTATTATGGTGATGGTAATGATAATGGACATATAATAACTCCTTGATTAGCTACATTTTTGAAAACACTGTTGTGTCATTGAGGAATGAATCCATAACATTATAGCCAGAAGGGATATGGTATCGTGTAATGAACGCAACACATTACAGCTGCATAATTGGATTATGCTGAATAAATGCATGTTACAATTGAATATGGCTGGAATTTCATTTGTTTTTATACTATTTACTGTCTGTATGTCTTTCTGACTGTCTTTCTGTCTGTCAATTAGTTTCACACTCAATGATTCATACATTCAACCATGTTGAGGCGGTTATACTGTATTACATACTGTATATTATAGTTCTTCTTGGGGAATTGCAAGGACATGTACTGTAGACTCAGAGATATAGGCAGTCAAAAGACATCAAGGAACATACTAGAACGTACTAGCCTCCCACATTCTGTCTAATGCTTTATTGATACAGTAATCATTGGCATGGCAATTTAATGACGCCCAAACACATGACAACATGATGTATTGGCCACCCTTACACTTGTAACTTCACCGTCTCGCTATTTCAACACACACCTATCTGGGCAGACTGGCCAATTTTGTTACGCCGATGTCGTCTGCCCCCACATCCCACAAAAGCCACTCAGTTGGACCCATAAACACATGGTAATATGTTCTGTCGTTCTTGAATGGAGTGTGAAGTCGTCGCTCTGAGTAATAGTGTTTTTTTTGTGGAAGCCTATAACATTCTGTCAAGTCTTTGCTGTGGTATTTTTGCTGTGGTTTTCCCTTGAGAAGCATTTAGCAAAAGGCTTGCCACTACATAGATTCAGCATACCTCCTAGATAACACGTGAGACTATGTGTTGCTTTTGCTGTAGGTTGTTTGCAGTTAATTTAAAATCTTTGAAACGGTTTATTGCACTTTTCAGCAAGTAGCAAAGGGTGCAAAAAAATCTAACATTGTTGGTTTGGTTTCGTGTTGATCTCTTTGACCGATACTAGATGTAGATGTTTTAGTTCCCACACTTGGCAAATTAGGCTTTGTAAGAGAAATACAACCCAGTAGCGATACTGGGTTGGAGAAATAACAAGTGAAGCTTGACATTGAAGAATCATTAGGCTACCTCCATCCTCACAGCCTGTGAGGAAGTAATAGTGATACAGATAGATGAATGATCTAACAGGATGTCTGTTTTCTATACATTTCTTACCTACAGTATATACCGTAGCCTTTGCCAATGTGTCAATGCCCCCCATTTGTTATGTTCAGTCGTTATGTTTTTAAACTGATTTAAGTTAATAAGTGGGATTACAGCCTCTACTTGCCTTATGGATATACAAATACATGGATCTGGTGCTTTTATTGAAAACAATCCATCATTTAATATGAAAATTAAAGGGATGGTAAGTTTTGACAACACTTTGTCCAGTACATCTCTGTTTGGCAGAATCGTCAAGAAACCAACTTCTGGTTCTGTCTTGTGGCCATTGTGCCTCAAACTCCGGACTCCGGTCCGAATCCGGACAGAATCACAACTGTCTCCGGACTCTGAGCATATTGTATTTTTCACATGTAGGCTGTATTATTTGTTTTATCTGTGTGACATCGACGTTACGCAAAGTTATCTGCTTTCTCCACTGCAAGCGGTGTTTCGAATATCCAACTTCTCTGTTGTCTGTATGAATCCAATTCTGCTTTGGTTTGGTCCAATCACAGTCAGCGGTGCGTTGATACGTGAGTTGACAGTGCAGCGGCCTGTGCAGCGTTCATAAACAGTTAGCTAGTATCAGAGTGCTCTAGATTTCGATCAAATGTTCAAAGATGTCTAGTAAAAGAAAAGTTGGCATTGAATATTATAGGAAAATAGGAATGTGTGGAAAAATATGCGTTCATCGCTGACTGTGACCAGCGAGCACAAAACCAATGTTCTAATATGACAGGAAACCGTAGCTCTTGTGAAAAGTGGCAATTTGAAACAGCACTATGAAACTAAACATGGTATTTTTGAAGCGACCTATCCTCAAAATTTAGAGCTAAGAACCACAAAAATCTATATGATGAAATTGTCATGGACTTTATTTTTGGGGCTTAAAGGATCTACAAAATACAATTCCACACTATTATAGTATACTAAACTGTAAATGAACCTTTACCTTTTTGAAATGTGTCTTTGTGGACCTTTAAGATTTGTATTTTATACTACCATATACTGTATAGGTTTCCATGTTGAGGGGTGGTCTTTTAAGATGGAGTTTTCCTTGTCAGCTTAGATCACCATTTTAGTCACTCTGTACACTGCACAGATGGACTGACATAGTCTATTTAGGCCTAAAGAAAAACTAAACTAACACTAAACATGGTTTTACATCTGGCTTGAATTTGCAAAAGACTTATTGCACAAAAATAACAGTCCATAGTGGAAAAATGCCTCCTAAGACCCAGGGACCAGTTGTATTGTTGCCAGTGATGATTGCGTTAGGCTGTGTTATGTTATGAATAATAGTGCAACAGAACTAGATAGGGTATATGGATATTTGTTAGGTTGGCACTAGTGCACAGCTAGCAGTTTACAGTATGTTGATGTCAGCAGTGGCAATGTTTGTTTTGGATACTGTCCACATTAAATATACCTTTTTGGTTGCCAAGCTATCTTGACAATTAGTGACATGTAAGAATTTTCTTTGGCACCACACCAGCAGGTTTTGTTTTTCAAACGAGAAAGCTGTTTTTTTTTTTTTTACTAAGCACCAAATAAAGATGCCTGGTCTGATAAGTGTGTGTAAGGCATTTCAAAGTTTCAGCCTCATTGTAAGCTAATCCTTACCCCATAACTACTGGACCGTCTCAACACCACATCATTCATAACTCAACACACCCTATAAAAGGGCGCTGCTAATGTTTAAAGGCACTGTCTGGAGACAATGGTAATATAAAACCACTAGTAACATGGACGCTGGCATTGATGTGAACACTGCTGGCATGTAAGCTAACAACCTCTGGCAAGAGATTCTCGACTCAACGACTGGCTAGAGGATGTTGCTTTTGACCAAAGGGCGGAGGGTGGAAAGCAGGCAGGAATTTTCGTCAGATGGCAAGATGGCAAGCGGTATATAGTTTAAGGGCAGTGCCCCTGTGAAATCCAAGAGTGACGGTCAGGAAAAGAATGCAGACATTGTGCCAGGGAGCCTTGGCGGTGGTGACTGCGGGCATTTACACACCACAAAGCTCGTCAGGCATGTGCCTGGTTGAATCTCTAGGGGGTGGGCGTAACTCCTTCGTGAATCAAACAGTGACAAGAAATGATCCCTGTGTGAGAACATACTGTAGATAAAGAAGGTCAGAGTCAATTGTATTGTTTAACTGACCCTAAACATCATTTTATGTTACAATTGCTAGAATAATACCAGATAGAATTTTAGGCTGCAGTGTAATGTCCAATGTGTACACTAGGTCATCAACATAGAACATATAATATAGTATCAGTTACAATTGGCATTATGTACTGCCATGATCACAGTATTTACAGACTTACTAACAGGGAGTTCTTGACCATGTTTAAGTTAGTTAACAGTTATCTTACACACAGGCACATTATTGCTATCTTGAAACAGCGGAAAGATTATGTAATTGACCATCAAAAATGTGGTCTGAAGTCAATGGTGCAGTATTTCAATTTCAGTTATTTTAAGAATACATGATCAAGATAGGCACATACTGTACACAATGGATGTACACTTATTGTTACACACACAGTGAAGCACAGCAGCGCACAAACAGGCAAAGATAAAAAAAAAAGAAAAGAGTAAAATGTTGAAGGTACCTCAACATTTTTCATGGAGCTGTGGTGGACTTTTCCTTTATACAATATTTTAATTATTAACACTAGAAAAAAAAATAGTGTACTAAACTATCTACATACATTATGTTTACAACCTCAGAATTGCAATTCTATAAACTTAAGCAACAATGGCAATTTAGGATAAGTCAACAAAGGAGAGAAACAAGCAATATACACAGATTTAATAATTAAAATTTTCTGAACACCCTGTCCAATTATCTGACAAATCACAGTTCTAGTGTTAATATACTGTAGCAGCAAACATTTGTTTTCTATGTATAGCTATAATAGAGTCCTAACCAGAGAATGACATCACACTCTTTGTGCACTGTATTTCAAGCTCCTCTGGTCTTTGTTTTCATAACCGGGAAGGCAGCTTGTATATGTTAGTGCCTGGGTGTGGCTCACAAAGCATTTATTTTGGTCTGAGATGCTGGTGCTCTAGTATGACATCTAGTGGCAGGAAGTCATATAGAATGACTTTAAGCACCACCTGGTTTTTCAAAGAAAATGAGAGATGACACTGATTGCTTTATAAATGTTTACCCCAAAACACAGCCCCTTTTGAACCATGTGCCTATGACCGTGGATGTCCCTATGTTTGTCATTGCCTATTCTGAGTAGATGAGCACAACTGGACCTGACCTTGGCAGGAGCAGGGCTACAACACTATATCTGATAGCCACCATACCATCATCCTGTCTGGGTGGAGTCCTGTTCAGGGAGAATGTTGAAGTTGATGAGCTGAGGCGTACATGTCTAAACACACCTTTGCTATCAAAGGACTTCCCCGGACGACCTTTGACTCTCAGCAAGTGAAATTATGAGTCATTGTATTACTACTGACAATGTCATCATTGGATGATTTCATTGTTTCTCAAAGCCACATATTACATGGTGGTCTTTAAGCTCATGGGCCTTTCTGATTTTACACCCTGTGAGAACCAAGTATTACACTCAAACTACACGCGTAGATGAGAATGCAGATGTACTTAGGAATTGTTATGAACATCAGTTTTACGGTAATACACGTTACAGTACATGTGTCAACCTGAATCTACACCAAATTCAGAATGGTGGGAAGTACTTTTTTGTTCAGCTTCGTTGCTCAGTAGAGACATCTTTCATGTCAGCATACTGTATTATTACACTGAGTTGCAGGAGTACTGTTTGATAAAAAGCAGATTATACTGTAAGTGTGGTGATCTCCCTCTTGTAGCTTCCTCCCATCACTGTGGTCTCTACTTGCAGCGGAAAAATGCCATATCGCGTTACTAAACTCCGAAGGTATAATTACATGATAATTATGTGCATTATATCGAGACCCACACAGTGTGTAATTGAAATAGAAGTACTAAAGCAGCTAAATAAGCTTTTCAATCTTATCACAACAATAACGCTCTAATTAGATTTGCAGTAACTCAATGCTGTGCGGTATTTCCTTTCCATCTGCTACATTTGCACACCACCTATTGTGGTGACCCTCTTCACCTCCTTGTGGGATGACTACATCACAGTTCACAAGGTTATAGTAACAAACCTTTTGCTAATCCAAACATCCTGTCCACACAATGACTTCCTGCTCCCGTCCTATGACTAATTTAACTGAAGATTTGCCTTTGAGAGTTAACCATGCTCCCAGTGCTAGAGGACCAGCCCTGCAGTGCAACAATACCATCATGACCCATAGCCTCCATGACTGACAGTCACTGGATATAGTGTGTTTTGCTTATATTAACCTCTTTTCTGTAGACTATATGTAATGCATGTTTGTAGTTCTGCTCTTAAAGCAAACCCTAAGAGTCATTTGGCTATAAAGAGATGTAAATCTGTACCAGATTACATTTTCAGGCTCGGAGGAATGCTGTATGTTTTTCACCTGGCAGCATTAGAACCAATAATTACAGGCATGGCAAGTGGGAGTCATACCAGTCTGAAAGAAAGTAATTTTAAGTGAAGGAAGGACTTGTAAGAGATTAAAGGTAATGTATGGGGTAGTGTTTACGAGGAAGAGACAAACATGAAAATAATTATTGATGAAAACAACTTGAAGTGGAGAGTGCGAGAGTGAAAGAAGGGTTAGATATCAGCAGGAGAGGAAAGGTCGAGAGTCAGCCAGGAGAACCTGCAGCAACTCCTGCCATACAGTTATGTATAGCCCTGGCTACTAGGGATGAGGCAAACACAAATACGTTATTCGGATAAGCACAAATAGTGTGTTTTTCCAAATATTTACAGTATTTCGAACAAATAGTTTACAAATCATTTGTGTTTGGGAAGAAAACAGACAACCCAGTTTCAAATAGCTGGTGTACAATTATGAGCGCGGAGGCCGGTGGATGTTTGTGCTCCGTCGGCTTTGCTGACATGACATGAAGATAGCCTACGAGTAGTAGTCGCATACAAGTGAACTGAATAGAGCCGCGATGAGCGCAGCTCTACTCAATGCAGGAGACGGCATGCTGTTGTAGCTGGATACCTGTACTATCTAATTTGAAGTCACCTGTCGTGCCAAAAGTCCACCAAAAACTTATGACTAGTTTACTTTCCAAATATAAGCAACAATATTAACATATGAAGCAGATATAAACATTGAAAATAATATTGACCTAGATACCAGAAACAAGTGTTGTTCAATATACTTTTGCTAGAAAATACCTTCTAATACTTTGCCTTGCTTACTCCGCAAGCACTTATTCAGTTACCAGAAAGGTTACACTATTACAGTATTACATATCACACCTTTTACCACAGACAAGTTATATGTCAATCAGTTGTCTTCGGGTGTACATATTTGGCACGACACACCCCAACCTTATCCCCATTGTCTGGGATCGTTTTCACTTTTGTACAAATACGAATACAAATAGTGCACTCTCTGCACATCCCTACTGGCTAGTAAAGTACAGTACTGGCTTGTACACCCAGAATAATTAAGCATGCACTGGCGTGAGAATACAATACATACATAATCACACACATCACATCTCATTTCACATTCTGCACCACGTCTTTGTATTGAATATTGTTGTACTATTTGTTACCTACAACTGCACATGCTCACATATCTACCACAGGCATTAGAATTCACACATTACATATTGTTTGACGTTCTGCACGACTTCTTGTGGTTGATAGATCAAGCTGGGTGAATGTTCCTATATCATAATGCATCGGAGTGGGAAGAGATCGTCTGTATGAATCCATGTTGTCAGCATCTGTAGGCCAACATGTTTATAAGTGACAGTTGACATTATATCACTAGGTGTTGAACTTGATTCTTTTTGTAAAGATTGGTGTGTTTGAAGGCATATTCTCCAGTAAATAATGTGTTTGTAGTGATGGGAAGATAAACTCTTTTTACTAAATTATAACTTTTCCAGGTATTCAGGAAAATTAACAAATATTTCAAGCTATTTTGTTAATTTGAGATAAAATAGAACATTAGCTGATTTTGGAGAATACGTACTGCAGCAACGTACTATAACAATAATTTGCGGTCTCTATTATGTACAACCGGTGTACATTGATTTGTGAAATCATGCAGATTGTGTTAGACTTTACATTATATATATATATATATACTGTATATGTATATATATAAATCTGGGATCTATCAATTTCGAAAAAGTTACAAATGTTAGAAAGGTAAATATAGAACAGTTTCACACACAGCATTTTTCATTATATCAACTCCACTTCCCCTTCTTAACACAGTATCAGTTTATAGCAGCATGGAAAATGTCTGGTTTACAAACAAGCATTCTTTCTGTAACGGTCTGGGCCGCGCCGCCGATGGGCGGCTCACCCCCCCCCCCCACAGGT
>JAODUK010050414.1:0-19153 GCA_027564635.1 Typhlichthys eigenmanni
GGGGGGGGGGGGGGGGGGGGGCAGTGAAGGCGCAGATGGGTTGGACAATAATCCTGGCTTTCTGCAGGCAGGAGAAATCAAAACATTTCTCGCCAGTGATGAGCAGTATTTACAGCAAGGCAGGAGTAACAAAGCTACTTTGGGGAATACGTCTATTAGTTTCCTCTGAGCTGTTTTTTCTTTTAAAGCAGGAGGGGGAAAACATTGCAAGTCAAATGTAATCATGCCACCGTCGGGTTACGCATCGTCTTGAATAATATTAGGCTGTCGCCTGGCTTTGCTTACATCAGACTGGTAATTTGAATATCTGAGGCTCAAGTATGAAAGCTGACGTTAATCACAGCCAATCACTGATGTTATCTTTGTTGTTGTCCTTGTTTATGGCAACTTTATTAGCTTTTGCTTATTTTTTTGCCGAAATAATTATGTATTCATGTTGTTTGATGTAGTCAACAACAGACATTTTGAGTCACAAATCCCCAAAAAAGTTCTTCATATAGTGCACAGCAAAACATTCATTGTGAACGACATATGCTGTAGCATCTAACCATATTAATATATGGCATAAAATAATAAACGCATAGAGTATATAAAACTAGATTCATAAGTAAAAATAACAAACATGCTCATGTTGCGACTATTTTGCCTCCCACCCCCACCCAGTATAAAATAATAACAATAAATAAATAAATGATCCACTGATCCATTGGGGCGTTCAACACTTTGTAAACCACTAGTGTACAAAGATGGTGTCTGCATGAGGGATTCTGGTTGGGCCTTTTTACCAGCTGGGAAAACTGTGGCATATTTGATTCCTGAATGCATTTGGTCTTTGTTTAGGCCGATAGGATTTCTGGGTTTTAGCAGGGTTATCCTCGGGAACAGACTTCAAATTGTAACCAGGCATTTTCCACATGAAACATTTATGCTTAAGTGTGATTAGTAGAGATTAAGGTGGGTTTGTTTTGCCTCTAGAAAGCCCCATGACAGTTTGGAAATGGATTGAAAGCAGCTTTCACATGCACAGCCTATAATCCTTTGCCAAGAGTTCTCACCCACCTTTGCTGAATTATTTACGATACATTTCTCATACATTCGATGTGTGTTCAATTATCTAAAGCAGGTGAAACGCTGACAATATTAGGTGAAGGGTTTTCCAGACCTGTATTACAAGACGCAATTATTCAAGACAGGTAAGTGAATGCATGTTTTACTGACCTAAAAAGCAGTTGTGTTTGAGTAGTCAGGCCAGCCAACATGTAGTCCAGTCCCCAAGCCGCTTGTGTGAATCTCTTTCACTAGCTAAGCCATTCTACTGTCATGTATCCCATTTCCATATTGCCTGTATCATGTATATGAAACAGAGCCTCCGCACAGGCAGAATGGTGCAATCCCGGATCATTCATACTTAATGATAAAGAATGGGTTTGGACAGGGCTACTTATTTGACAATCATTGAGGTGCCACCATGATGGATGGTGGAGAGGAACCTGCCCCCACCCCACCCCACTCCCACCTCATAACCGCTGCTCACGTTGCGTCCCGCCTATTTATTTCCCCCGCCCTGGTCTCAAGGTCTCGCCTCACTTTAAAAGAGAAATATCAAATTGAATTAAAATTGCCCGCTCACCCAAAACAGGAGCTTGAGCGCCTTAAAGATCACACATCTGTTCCCCACGACTCATTGCTGCAATGTCAATCCCTCTCTTTCTCAGGGCCCGTGGTAATGTGAATTATTCATGCCAGCGGGGCCAAGG
Organism: Typhlichthys eigenmanni; assembly: GCA_027564635.1. Lineage (NCBI taxonomy): Eukaryota > Metazoa > Chordata > Actinopteri > Percopsiformes > Amblyopsidae > Typhlichthys > Typhlichthys eigenmanni. Next base: position 1,758 of record JAODUK010050414.1, read on the forward strand.
CGTGCTTCATCATGTTAAAGTGCCCATGACATTACTGATGGAGCCACCAACAGCCCTGTGCTGCTAGCTATGCTAATGCATCTGAAGGAGTCAAGGAAAGAGGAGCCTTGCTTTCCAGTGCTTGTACAGAGGAGATTGGGAGGATGAAAACACAATCTCTCATTAGGAATGAGTAGTGTAACCGCGTCCTACCAATTCTAAGTGAACATATACTAACCATCCAACCAACCAAGCTGAAAATGCATTCATAATGACTACGTAATAACAGCGTAATGTGTTAAAGCACTGCTGAACTTTTGTTAAACCCCCCAACTCTGTATCTTCCTTATCCCACGCAGTTTAAGAAAATAATCTTTCACTGACTAGATTCTGGGTTGGTTATAAATGTTTTTATTCTTTCTTAAAAACATGTCACACGCAACACATAATACAACACACTCAAATTGAATTTGAATGAAAATGTAATTTGAATGAATTTCATGGTTGATTCATACTCTACAGTACAGCTATGAAAAGCAGAAGAAACACCATATGCCTCATAATACTTACAGTATAATGCCTAATATACAGTAATGCAACACTATCTCTTCATGTTTCTACTGTATCCTTCAAATGATCTTGCAGAAAACGCCACTGGATAGAAATTCACAGACACACAAATTGTGCGTCTGTGTGTGTATGTATAATAGTGTTCCGTGTGTGTGTGTGTTTTATATTGTGTCTGAAAGACAAATAGAAAGCTCTCTGAGAGGATGTGTCATGGCTAGCTTGTACTTGCTGTGTAGCGCAGTGGGAGCTCTAATGGTCGGCTGTATTGTAACCCTGAAATTCAATAAGCCAGCTCGAATTGTAACCGCGATGAATTAACTTTGATCGTGATATTACATGTAGAGCATCGATTTATCTGGCGGAAGAATAGATGCCTGGGTTGAATGGCGCTGTAGTGCACATAATGTCTGTCCACCGGGACAGACCATAATCATTCAGCTCCACTTCTTTTTTTTTTTACCCTTCAGGTGTTTTGTATTCATGGCTAGGAATGCTCTGATTGACGGCGATTTCTAAGCAGCAGACTATCATATTTCCTATCTCTGTCTATCTGCTCAACAGATGCATGCAAATGGACCCAACTGTTAGTTTTCAATGTTGAAAATCGATCTCGCTATGAGCCAGTACGGTCTGGCAAGTGGTGGAAAAAAAAAGAAGAAGATAATAGAAATAGACCCACACAGACATGTACGCAGACAACAACGACCAAGGTAGGAACGGAAACTGCATTCACCGTTTGTGTTCAAGCGTTGTCTTACGTGCTCTTTGTGCAGTTCATTCTCTGCATTTCTTTTTTTGTTGAAAACCGCCCGCACGTCTATAAAAGTCCCGGGTGAGATGAGCACAACTGATACTGCGGTTCCCACACGCTCTGCCTTCTGAAATTTCACAAGCGATAGCGGTTACTGACAGAGGGGCACCCGATAATATCTCACCTGATAGAGATAGATAGATAGAGAGAGAGAGAGAGAGTGTGTGAAAAGAGAGATAGAGGTGATGCAAGAAAAGTAAAAAAATAAAATAAAATAAAGTCAGATAGCGAGCCTCATCCGGCCTCTGAGGTTGCGTGTGTTGGTGTGTGTTTGTGTGTGTGCGTTTAATTGACACTTTGCCTGCTGGTTCTGATCAGTGGGCTCGCCACAAGCGAGTAGTTGAGTCAAAATGAAAAAGTTCCAAGCCACACGGCACATCTTCATCCTAGCGCCAGATTAGACCTTTTGAGTCAGATTTGAGCTTTTGTTTCCATTGAGATTTCTTTTATGTGTGTGCTGCTATTCAACTGATCTGAATAACTGATCTCTTTCCAACTTCCTTTACCACAGCTCTGAAGGCCTAAGATAAAGGCCTGCACATATGAAACCCACATTAACCCACATTCGAGTCGATACGTTAAATGTGCATTCCACCCCTCTGTCTACTGTGTAAAGATCCCTATTTACGCTGCTTTAAACTTTATGGTCATGCCTTTATGCACGCATGTTGAGTTGTCTGTACTGTATATCTCTGACATACAGATAATACATAAATACCATCAATAATAACGTTGGGCCTATAAGGATTCCAAATGCTTGTCACATTTGCTTCAAAATCTGCTGTATTGATTTACAGCATAAATATAAAATGTTTTCTTTAAATTTTCTAGCTTGCGCAACAGCTGATATTCTCAATGAAATATCACTGTGCATCTAAACTATAATCTAAACTTTTCACTACAGACATTTCCCTACAGACATACTGTACCAGAGATATCCTACTTTGGAGTATACGTAGAGGAATCTTGTTGTATAACTGAAGCGCTGAAAAAGAACTAAACTGCTTTGGTCTCCAGCATGTCATTTCGATGTGGCTCAAACAAGGCCGTTCATCAGAGATTCAGGAAACTCATGTTTGGGACCCCAGGGGCCCAAACATGAGTCTGCCCCCACGTAGGCATGATATCTGGCCTGAAAATATCCAAGAAGCCAGGCTCCCCTTGGGACACTGGAGTGCTGTAATGCCGTGATGCTATCTCAGTCAGACCAGCCATTCTCATTTTTGAGGAGCATGGAAGGAAGGAATGAAGTAAGGATGGAAGGAAGGAAGGATGGAAGGATGGAAGGAACGATGAGGGTGGTTGTGCTGTGTCTGCCTGTTATTTAATATTCTGGTTGTTTGCCCTATTTTTCCCCCATGCTCTCTGATCAACTGAGATCTAATGAACTCCATTACAGCAGTGTAAAAGCTAGTATACACTGGTCTTTCTGACTTACTAACTAAAAGATTTAAGGATGTTGTGTTGCTCTGGGAAGTTTGATTGGGCACACAGCATCCCATAGGTTGTGAGCTGCGCTAGAATCCAAGAAAACGAGATATGTAGACTATTCACAGTCTCTATAATTGGAACAATCTCTTCATTTTGGCTTTCCCAAATTCAAGTAAATTGACACGTGTCAAAAAAAAAGGTCTGCCCAAATATGCCCCCCACCCCCACCCCTGTCTCCTCCCCACGGAGATGCTTGTTAGCAGAGCTGCCATAGGCCCTCATTGGTTTGACGGCTCAGTCAAAATCCATTACAATGAGTGGGAACCCGCTCATCTCTTAGCTGACACCAAATATTGGTTTTGCAGATAAATCCTAAAAAAAGCCACATTAATGAAGAGAAAAATAAACATAGGGCTTGTCAGTAGCGTGTGTCTGTGGCCGTTCCCTTGGGGGGAGCCGTCTGAAGGGTATGGGAATAGCAACATGGGTGCCATGTCCTTGCAACCTTCCCCAGCCTCGCAGCAACCCGAGGCAGCGCTAGCATGAAGGTAACAAGACAGGGCGGCGCGCTCATTTTACCATCCACCCAACTTCCAGTCTGAGAGCGAGCCTTAGGGGTAATGTTAGGTCTTTCATAAGTTACAAAGATGTAATTAGACAAATTAGCTCAGCAGACACTTGGGGTTGCGTTGGCTGTGTGTTGCCTAGGTTGATAATTAGCAGGCAGCCGCTGCTCTGAAATCACACATTGCACCCGAGGCCTTGCATCCGTAACCTGACAACCAACCAGGAGCGATAGGGAAATGAAGGCATACGCATCCCAGAGCCTTTGTTTGTTTCACATGCCAGCCAGGTTTGATGTCGGAATTCACGCCGAGACGCCATGCAGCTCTCTTGTTTATGCCCGTGTATCAGGCGCTTCCTGGGCCAGAATGGCGTTTTCCTTCGCCGCGCCGATGTGCACAAATCAAATGGATGTGTTCTTACCTAGGAGGCACAGACTTTCATTTGAGCCAATCACCTTTATGGCTCAATTCATCAGGGCCTCGCTCTGCGTGTCCAGGTCTCTAGTTGTGAGGAGCACCCTGGGAGCTGATGAGACATTTCCACACACTGAGCTCCTCTCTCCCTTTTAATGACTTGCCGTTGGTGATTTTTCACCGAGCGCCTGTTTTTATTGGCTTTGAATAAATTCCCCTTCCCTCTGACACCAGACATTCTCTTTAAATTAGATGGAAGGTGTTGAATGCCAAGTCGGAAATGGCCTTGGCAAAATGCAGATTGACTTGTGTGGGGATTTATATTTCTGTTTACTGTATGTGTCCATATTGAATGCGGGGCACGTCGCCTCTCTCAGATGTGGCTTAAGCTGTGCACGTCTAGCGTTGTTACGATGATGTTTATCTTCCTGTGGAGCAGAACATTGATTTTTCTTTTATCACGGTTTTCACAGTTATCCAAGTTTATTTAATACAACCTTGAACATATTCTAAGGCGTGTGTGTGCGTATGATGAACCTTGAAATAATTATCCATGCAGAAATGTACTGTATATGATGTGCTGGCCACCGTCTACAGCACTGGATCAGCCCCTACTGTTTATCATGTTAGACTATATAATGTATATGTTCTGTGTACAATACATTGGCCTGGTATTTGGTCTCTAATCTCAGTATATTAGAAAGTAGACCTAGCTGAATATACAATAAAATGCATGAAAACAATATACAATAACAATCACGGAAGTGTCCCCTGCCCAGAACAGAAATGGCCCTGACAGTACTGAGCCACATACAACAGCATATCCATGTCCTCATCGCTGTGACGGGTTGGCACAATATTCTGACCGGACGACAGAGTAGGTAGATGCTTGGGGATAAATATGATGAGTCCTGAGGAGCTCCGTGGACCCGGGAGATAAGACCAGAGAGCATGCCACGGGACATTGGGGGCTGGACTGAGGAATGGAGGACCGTGGTTCTCAGTCCAAAAGAGACAACACAGAGCAGGTATATAGCCAAGGAGTGAGAGAGGATGGTAAGGGGACTGTTGTAGCCATCAGCATGTGATTTGCAGTGGAAAAAGTGGCGAGATACAGTACTGTAAATTGATATGTTGAAATATGCTTACGTTTAACTTCCAGTTCTAGTCAAACTGCATTGCTTGTTAAAGATGGAGCATTTTAAAGACTGAATGCAGAACGGCTGTCTTGCTTTGAGATCAGAACATGATCACCGCTTGAGTCATAATTGTCCTATTTCCCAGCCCTCTGCCGTCCATATGCTCTCATGTATATCCACGTACATATGATAATTCATGGCCTTAGCGGCACACGCTAGAATGAACCAACTCCCGTGTAGGATGGGAATTGCTGTCATCCAATAGGCAGCCATGTGACGTTTGTCCAAGGGCACTATCTAAGTTGAAAAATACTTTTAATTTTCAGCGTCGCCATTTCACAGGCCTGTATTGTGGCTCATCCATTCTGGCTGATGCTTTTAGACTCCTCTAATGTAATCTCTCTCTTTCCTCTATTTCTCCCTCTCCCTCTCTCGCTCTCTTTCTGTCTGTTGTGCTCTCATGCTATCCCCGCTTCTCCGTACGGGGCTTGCCTGTGGCGCAAGACGTGTTGGATCATTTGATTCCAGCTAATAACCAGAGTTAGCCCAGAGAAAAGCACAAATGAGTTGTGGCCTCCCTTAAGTGGGAGCGTTCTGGTCTCTGGTCTCTGGGCTCTCTCTCTCTCTCTCTCTCTCTCTCTCTCTCTCTCTCTCTCTCTCTCTCTCTCTCTGTGGTTCATTTTATTTCAACTATTAAAGCACTGAAAATTCATTAAAATGAATTATGCTGCAATGTTACCAAAGTCTACACAACAATATGACAACAACTGATATAAACTGTACATACTGTATAATAAGTACACTATAGAAGATGACAAAAACATATTCATTAAACAAATTAATTGATAATTAACAAGATTCAAGTTGGCCTAATCAGTTAATCAATTAATTCAATACTGATGTTATCTCTCTTTACTAACTTCTCTGGCTAAATGGAAGCTAACTGCGGTACTGCTTTTCTTTGTAGGCTATTAGTGTGTTTGTTATTTCTATCCCTAGTATAAACATGCGAACACAGACACACAGGTAGACATATCCACTTTTACTGTATTCTAATGCTGCACCCATGTGTAAATGAAAACACTTCTCTATTGCTGCTTTTTGATTAGCGAGAGAAAGGAAGTGGTAATGAACTGTGAAAGCGCTGTTTCCTTCCATTTGCAGACGCGGCGTCAGGCTCTTGCTGCCAAACGCCACCACGTATCACCGCTCTGTGCCGACCAAACGCTCCCATTAATTACCTCTGGCATCTCTCACTGGCCCTGGCGTTGTTATTCAGTGTCAGCACAACTCCTTGTGGCAATGATAGCATGCCAAGTTATATATTAGACGTTATGATGCCTGCTTTTGCTGTTTTGATTTCAGTTAAGGTGGTTATTTTATATGTATTTTATGATTTAATAAATATGTCACAACATTCCTGTTTTGTGCAGGTAGTGGGTATGACATCCCAACCTTCTGGAACTAATTCTGGGAGTCATCTTCACCTGTCCGCGATCGTAACTCCATCACCCCCCTTCCCCCCATATTTGTCTTTCTCGCGCTTTTTCTCTCCTGATTTCGCTCGATTTTCCGGGATATTTATATTTTCCGGGAGATTGTATACTATTTGCAAGGGTTACGGAGCCTCTAGTAAAATGCAGGACACTCCCGGACCATCCAGGAGAGTGAAGGTCTGGTATGATCCCCAACATGGCACACATTCAAGGCACACATTGAATACAAACGTATTTCATTTTTGAAAATGGTAAGAACTATTATATAAAGTGGTACCAGGCAGCTGCACATGTAACACTTTTTGCTTAATGCTATTTGAGACAAGCTACAGATAGGCTATAGTTGCAGTGACCAATACACGTGTTTAGGCTAAGAAAGTCACGTTATTCTCGGTCAGAGCTCTACGTTGCATGCGGAAATCTTAGCCCATCCTGGGTGGACTCTCGGACTCAAACTCGGATCATGGGAACTGGGTGCGTTAACTAAAGAGGCTTAAAACAGCTGTTGTCTGTCGATAGGTGTTGGGGAGGATAGTAACTGTATACTAAATTAGCAGCTATTAATTGTAGGTACAGTTACAGCTACCATTGCATGTCCTCAGACATGCAGTAAACAGAACGAGAGATACATTCAGAGGGATACATACATACATTAGAGATAGCAGACAGACGGCATTGTTACTATTGTTGCGTCTCTGCCAATTAACGTGTTTTCAGATTCGCGGCATTGTTTGCACCCAAACATCTCTCACCCAAAACACGTTATTGTCGTAGTGTTTTTAGCACTTCAGCTCATCGTTCTACCTCGAGGGGGAAGGGGGGGGGGGGGGGAGAGTGTGAAATCACATTTCCTTCTCTCTCGCCCTCTATCTGCAATAACAGCGTGTCTCGCACGGACGCTGAGATGCGCTCAGCGTGCCAGAGTGTGTATCAATCTTTTGTCATATTATCCGGAGGAATGACAAGCTGAAATGAGCCAGCGCGGCAATTATTCCGCCGCAAGAATAAAATGCACGTATCTGTGTGTGTGTGTGTGTGTGTAATTGTTCATGGTGTGCGTGAGGTTAGTGGCAGGGCCGCCATACCGCTTGCTGATGAGATACCTTGCCGGTCTTGGTAACCCCCTTCCCTTCTTCCCACACACACACACACACACACACACAATGCGACACTAAGACACCTGCAATTAGACGGTGCTGCAATGGCATATTTCCTCACATTTACACTAGCGTGCACACGCGCACAAACACACACAGACACAACAGGTCCTGCGGTCCTCACAGCGTGCAGACAATGACCTAGCTTGCGCGCGCGTGTTGTTATGAGTGCTGCTGAGTGTGTATGCATCTTGTGGGCGGATGTGGCCTGTAAACAGCGATGGTTCCAAATGACAGGTTGGGGAATGACAGCTCAGCTCCTGCCACCGTGCAGGTTATGGGTGTGCGTCTCTCTCTCTTTATGCCTGTATCGCTCTCCCACTTAGCTGCTACCACAAGGAAGGCAGGGCTCGGGGACCTTCCTATGCTCCGCGTCGCCGCCACCTCCATTGCCTCCCATTGTCCTCCACGACGCTCGTTGTGCGGCCCGTGTTTCTTCCTCCCTGTCTCACCCGCTCAGCTCATTGTGTCGCCACGGGCACCGGGCGCAGGTTTGTTTATTTCAAGCACGTTCCCTTGTTTGGTGCCAGTCGCACAGTGCATGTGTAATTATGACGTCCGCCTGTCGCAGTTATGTTTACAAAGCATTTGTTTTGGCACCAACTGCTTTAAACGTCGGTGTGTTAACTTCAGAGGAACAGGGGTTGTGTTTGGAAACCGAGTTTAAAGCGTGTGATTGGGGTGAAGAACACACACACTCGGACAATTATGCACCACGCGTTCACGCTCGCCCGTAAACAGGTCGAGTTATTTGGAGAACAACAGCAGTTAGCGCGGGGTGCTCTCCGTGTTGTAAAGCTGAAATGTGAGAGGGTGGGACATTGTCGTTGAATTAGTCACTGTGTTGTACAGCCAAATAGCACAGTGTCTGTGGCAAGGCGCAGCAGTTATTCATAGACTTAATACCCATCTACAACAGTAATAAACATAACAGATAAACCATGTGTCTCCTGAGTGGTGTAGAGGTGAGATTGTTTAGTTCCTGTGGTTTTATTTGTCAAGTGCCTATTTGTAATCTCAGCCACACTTTCCAATAAATATACAGTATAGTAGTAAATAGTACGTTTAAAATGTATTCTGTGTGCAGATGCATTCATTTCCCATGTAAATAGTGTAGTTGAGGTTTCAATATTATTATCATATGATCCAACAATGGGAATAAGGGCGTACTCCCAGTTAAACTGTGCCCGAGCACCTTTGACCCCAACGTCCGGTTCGTTTGACTAGTGTGATCGCTCCGTACCATGCCCAGGTGCGGCAAGCTTAACCACGCCGTGGCCCACTTGGAGTCACTTTAGTCACATGTCACTAGAAGTCCTGGAGGCAGAGTTGATCATTATGTCAATGTAGCATGTCAATTATTTCAATTGTTTTAATGCAGGTTTGATAGAGCTATTGTATAACTCTTTACTCATTTGTCTGGGATTCATTTGACTAGTCTTTCATAGTTGTCAGATCGATGTGTGATTTTAGTTCAAAGTCAGACATTCTTACCAGGTAATTTTCCAGATAATTATAGTCCTGTCTGTATTGACGTCCACGTGTGTCTGCATTTACAAACATTTTTGCACAATAGAATCTTATATTTTCCCACACAGATATGAGACAAGGTAATGTCAGACGGCTCCTGTATACATTAGTCTCTGTTGAAAGCATATGTGTGATGAATGTGTCCTTGAACTGACCACACCAGTGACATCACAAAGGGATGTCTTATTCGGTGTGAATAATTCACTGTACTGTATAAAACACGTTATCCAGATTGTCCTGTAAAGCTAATTGCCATATGAATAGTGTGTTACAGTAGATGTGCTGTGGCATTGTCTGACTTGATCTGTACCTATTCGAATAAATGAATATTACTGGCTATAATTAATTCCACACATCTAATCTAATGCTAAATCTGAACTTTTTTCTATGAAAAACTGTAACATGTGGGTTTTGAGCATTGCTTACAGTTATGAATATATTCCATGACCCTAGAGGTCATGACACCTACATGGATCGTTCAACACAAAATACTTAGCATCACCACGACTGAAGTTATTTATGTTTCCATGACATCATTGAACATTGTTATATTTTTAGCTGGGTCCCTTTTGTGTTCTTCCCCATTGGCTCTGTGTTAGGCCAGTCCACAGTTTGCACACACGCACACAAACACACACACACACACACACCAGTGCTGCACTGCCCTCAGACAGATGGAAATAATTATTTGATCCTTAACTCAAAAGGAAATCATTTCATATCACATAAAGCAAATGACTAGCCCTTCCAAATATTTACAGAGGGTAACTCCCCTCAACCCCCATGTTTCCTTGTCGGAAACTCTTAATTTGGGATTTAAACAAAGCTCAAAGGGGACACAAATGTTGGGTGGTGTGTGTGTGTGTGTATGGGGGGGGGGGGGGGGGGGGGGTTGTTGTTGACCCCTGTGACCCCGGCAGACGAGACTGTGCTGATTGTGGAAGAAACTTGGTCCCAGTCAAAGCACTTTACACAAAGAGGAAATGGCTCCTTTATGGCACTTTGCAGTGTTGGCCAGCCAATTTGGATTAATCATAGTCACCTGCTTCCTTCAGGCTAGAGAAATAGAGCTGGAAAGTACAGCAATATTAACACATGGTAGAGGACAAACTCCAAATGTAAAAGTGTAAAAGTGTTTTTAAAATCCTTTTTACAATGATGTCAAATGATCAAATAGTCTGAAAATATAATATATCAACACTGTATCTGCAATAAAGATACCTAGAATTCTAATATATATATATATATATATATATATATATATATATATATATATATTCACAAGGTTTGGAAAGTTGAGTGTTTGTCCTAAAGTGAGAGGCTTTGACCCAAAGGTATTGCATGTACAACAGCTCTCAGGTAGCATGCTATGTAGAAACCAATAACTCAGTATATCTGTGGCTGCACGCCAAATAATTTCCTGCACCACATAGGAACACCTGATTGTTCCTTTTTTCTCCTCCATCAGCACCTTTTGACCCTAACACACATTTGATTGTCTCTAAGAGAACGTACTTCTTCGAGTCCCTTTTGGAGCTCAGCCACAGAATAAAAGAAATGTCCTTGAGCGATTTCCTGCTATCTGAGAACACATTTGCAGTAAGCTGCACAAGCCCAAACCTCTCATTGTTCCCATAATTCCTCCTTCCAATCCCCATCCCCTGGTACTGTATTAAACGGCATCAAAACAGCTGGCAGCCTGTTTTCGTTCCATTCTTAATTGTGCCAGGCTAATTAAGAGTGTTCTCCTAAATGATAACTTTGTCAAGCTTCTCAGATGTTCCCTAACAAGGCAGTCTACAAAGGTGTTAGGTTGCACATTCGTCATTGTAACCTAGGGCTAATTACAGTGCTATAAATCATTGGTCTTGACCAGGGGGGCAGGGTCTGACTCTAGGCTTGAAGCAGCCGTGACGTGTGGCGATGGATGGTACTGCAGCCTATAGGACCAACTGCAATATTGCCCACCATTCAGAAATTAATTATCTGTTTAACTACTCCGCAAAATTTTTTTGGTTCATATGTTGCTTAATAATATTCTCTTGGTGCTCATGTACATTTTTCTAACAATGTCAATAAAGCCAGTTTGGACGATTGTTTGTCATGACGTAATCATGCGACATGCAATCATGCGACATAGTCCTATGCTTGTGCCTGCTGCTGCACGTACATTTCTTGTGCACAAGCAACAGCGGCGTATTAGCGATTAACATCGATCATGTCTACGATTATAATAGGACAGTCCAAAACAAAAACAAAAATTCCTGTTATTTTATATTGTACTACACCACACATGCACGGGGCTTGAGGTCGGGAACCCCAGTGACGCAGGTTGGAACATAATTTTCTGTTTGTACTGCGCATGGGTTAAAAGAGCCACTTTGCCAATATGGCGACACCCTTAATTAGGATATCGCACTTCACTGCGATAATGAGCAAATACTTGGTAAGATCGAGCTGCCATTTTCTTCCTGTGTCTATCTAATAATAAGTCTATGGTCTTGACACACACCAGCTTCCCCTATAGAAGGAACCGTCTCTGTTAAGGTGGATCAGAACTTTAATCCTCCCCAGACGATTTTGCCTAAGTGATTTCTTTTTTTTTTTTTCTTTTTTGACTGATACAACGTGGACTGTGTCAGCATCAACACGCTTAATGCATGTTTTATGTTCTTCAACAAATGAGTAATGTCATTTACGGTTTACGTGGTTTGAGTCATACTTTCTCTCCCTCTTCATTATAGTCAGTGAACCCATTTATAGCTCAATGAGTTAACACTCTGCAGCCGACGCCGCTTAACGTATCCTAGCCCTGACTTTTACACTGATAGGAAGGTTAAGTTAAAGCTGTTAGATTTATGCCGCCTTTCAAGCATCCTTCATTTCCACTTACTTACCAGCTCAAGCAATCCACCGGCCAGTCTATAAAACTCCACAGCTTACTTTTCTTTAATTAAATGCCACTCGTAATGCTCCCAGCGCACCCCGTATATCTGCAGCCTCTGCCTCTGCTTTAAAGCAGGGAAGAGCTACCTTTTAATGTGCTGTGCTGTCTGGGGCTCAGCGCAGGCCCAGGGGACGCAGCGATAAGGCATCCGTCTTAACAAGGTCACGCCGCTTGATTTTTAATATAACGGTCAGCCCCTTCTGTGCCCCTCCTCTCCGTGTCCTCCTTTTGAATTATTAGCGCTCATTAACGTTATGGAATCCATCATGGTCCCTCTCCTTCCTTGCGGTGGTCATCCTCACTCAGCGGGGAGGGTTCCGGTTTATACGCTGAGGCCTGCTCCCCATCTCTGCCGTCGGCCGGCTAACAGCCAGTTTTATAGGCAGGCTTTATGGCGTTCATTATGCCCACTTAACAGCCGTCGTAACTCTCTGAGATGGGGTGAGGAAGTGAGGTGATTAGCTGTTGGGCCCAAATGTGGTTTGCCTGAGAATTTGACCTTTAGGACATGAAAGATGATGGTCTGTGGTTCATGATGGTAAATTTCACATCTACAATATGGCTTTATTAAAAAATGTTCCCCCCCCCCTTGTGGGTATACAGTCTTTTTTTTGAAAGCCTGCGCTGCTCTGGAGGTGAAGATTATTAATGTGGAAGTAAGGTGATCTGTGGTCCTCATGACGACAATATGGCATTGCACTTGTACACTTTTGTTGTACGTGGCTGGTAACAAGGAATTACATTTTATTGATTCTCACTTTCATTGCTACCACTATAAATGTGTTTTATTCTTGGACAGTTTCCATTTTAAAATCAGTTGGTGCTAGTGGAAGCAATGCATTTCCTATCGCTACATCTCATCGCTGTAAGAGTGAAACTTAAAGGGTCAGGGCTGAAAGCGTTTCACAAACTCCTACTCAGAAACAGAATTATGAGCAGGTTTCTGGAGATGGGCTTTTAACATTGTGTGAACTGTGTTAAATGCTTCCCACTCAGCCAACGCTGTGCAGCAAAAACAAAATGTAAATGCTCAACATGGCTCTAACAGGATATTCTGTAGATTGTCTTAGTTGGAGGCATCTGATAATGTCCTCCCAGGACGTTCTGAAGCTCCATCAAACGTGTGGTTATTGACGTGTGTTTTCCTCATTCGGTCTATGCTAGTTTATTGTTCAACATGCAGGACTCATCTTTCAGGTGAAGCGCAGTGTACCCTAGCAGTTAGCGTACAGTGTACCCTAGCAGTTAGCGTACAGTGTACCCTAGCAGTTAGCGTACAGTGTACCCTAGCAGTTGTACACGCGTAACAAATGATGCCAGCACCTCCTCTCAGCACGACATAGCCTCATGTATAGACAGAGATGTGAGACATTCCATACGTTACTGTGCCATGTGCCCTTGGAGCAGATGGTGTGTTTGCACAACCCATATTCCTTTCATCCCCCGCACCACTGTATTCCCTATGAGAAATTCCCAGGTCACGATCCAGCCGAACCATGAGGACACATATCTTCTGTGGTTTACTAGTTGGAACACCCTGTTGAGGAACGGTTTCTGTCACAGGGAATCTATGTTGTAAATTTGGCAGACAGTGACCCCGTAAAGCGAACTTGACCTCTTGGCCGAAGAAGGCCAAATGGGCCACGCACCATTAAGTTCACACACACCACCTTGATTAGATTCCCACGCTGGCCATACTACATCCCACTGACCAGTAGGATAGAGAATTAATACTTATATTCAGCTTTATTGACATTCCTTGATATGCATGTGGAGTTGCCCTGTGATTGAAACCAATGTTACAAATCTGTGTTGTTTTTGTTTGACACATCAAGTGCTGAGTCATCTCCATACAGAGCACCTACTCAACCCCTACCTCCCTCCACACACTGTTTCACACATAAACCACGAGGGCTGAAATGTGTCACACTCACGTACCCCGCGCTATCAAACATAGAACATCCCCAAATTACAGCTGTAAGAAAGAATGTAACATATTAGCTACAGTAGTGTCTAGCAGTTTATATGCAAGAGCTACTATTTGTATACTCCACTCTAATAGATAAACGCAGCATACCAAAGCTGTTTACAATAACAGGTCACCCAGTGTGGAAGTTATGTGAAAAAGCACTCTCGAGCCCTCTTGTAACTCGAGAGCTACTTAGTACTGTAGATATGTCACAGAATATGATTAACAAAGAATAACATACTGTAGGTTGAAATGAATGCAGGAATGTCTGCTAATTGTTCCAGACTGCATTTCTCTTACAGGCATTACCGTGTCTTTGCCCTTTATAAACAATTAAAGAGCCATTTGATTTTTGATAGAATGTGTCGTGGTGCAAGCAAACCCAGATGGGGGTTATAGCTATGCAGTGTTCTTTGTTCTGGTAGCTTTTTAAGTGTCCCACTTAAGCTCTCTTTTGTGGCTCCAGATGTTTTGTGTAGCTATTTATTTAGCTTGTAAACAGGCCGCCAAAAAGCACCAGGCATAATGATGGAAAAGGAAAACCGCAGCAACATTGTTGCAGGGCATTACAAAAGATAGCTGCATGCTTAATGTGATTTAAACCCGGGGTTAGAGCAGAGGGCTGCATTGCCTCTGCGAGGGAGGTTTCCAAATTGAAATGCAAATCTTAACATTTTGGAATTTATTAGGACTGACACAGGCCCTTGGAACAACAACAACAACAACAACAACAACAAATGAGTGCAGTGGGGAAGTGAAACTCATTTCTCGCAGATTCCTCTCCTGAAAGGGAATGGAAAGAAATTAGTCCGACCTTCTGACTTTCTGCATTTTATGGCAATTGCTTCTTCCTTTTTTTTCTTTTCCAGTTTTTTCTTTTTTTCTTCACTGCATGTTGTTGTTGGCTTTCATCAACAGGCTGGCTGGCTGCTTCCCATATGGAAGAGGTGGTGTGTCCCCTTTTACACTAATGACAGAGCATGTGAGAACATCTGCCACGTAATCAAGTAACACGCCAAGCCCTCTAGGTATTTAGAAACAGTCGCTGGAATACCTTGTGCACTAGTATGATTCATTGTCATTGTTTGATATAATGCTATTTGTTGTAAAGGCTGCAATTATGTTTGACTCAACCCTAGATCTACAAGTTATTAAAAATGAAAGTGGGTTTCGAGAAATGAAAGAGACACAATTTCCTTTTAGACTATTAGAATAAGAAAAAAAGTTTGTAACACTTTGTTTTCACATTTCCTGTAGTATGGTCTGCCGCACATTCTCGAAACTCTTTTTGCACATACAACATCACATGCCCGAGTCACGCGGCAAGCCCTGATCTGTATCTACTACACACACACTTCCCCCAGAGAATTGATTAAAATCAGAGAGACACAGACCTTGAACATTGCTGCTTTTGTCAGAACAAACAAAGGCTGCCGGTAATTGGATTCACATTGAGAAAAGTATTTAAAGCAGTCTGATAACAAATACAAGCTGTCGGCTCTTTCAGGGCAATCTTTGCGACCCAGCCACCTTTATTGGTCTAGCCCTGCTCTCAAGCAGAGCACAATTATGTCAAGGAGCTCCCTTTTAACCTTCTGCGGCATTATTACGAGAAATCTGTCGCTCAAAATGGGTTCAAAGGTCTACCCCCCCACCCACCCATCTCCCTCCTCCCCCTTAGCGAGTTCCTCCTTTTGGGGCACTTAAACGCACCATTAACTCGCTCCAAGTTGTCAGCCGCAAACTGTAGAGCTGGAGCTCTTTTTGGATACAGGTTTGACGCTGTAAGTTAAAGATGAAACAGCTTGCAGGAGGCTGGTGTGACTTACGGCAGGGTAATCTATCTAGGCAGGCCATATACCACACGTTACAGATAATTAAACCAGCAAAGAGCTGATTAGAGTCAGCCACACAACAACAGTCAAAACGAATCAGTGGAATACAGCGGGACAAAGTGTGTCTGATTGTTTGCATACCTTGGACAGAGAGTAGGGGAGATTGGGAGAGAAATGACCACCATTCTGGGCTAGCGGTAAATGAGATACAGATCAACTCCAGATTGCTGTAGTCACAGGGTCTACCACTTGTCTAGCGATCCATCGCCAACCAAGGGCCAGACTCGAACTGAACCTCTGGCTGCTTGAGTTTCTATTCTGTCCTGATATTGAAGGGAGAACATAGCCATTGTCTCGCACATGGGCTTGCTATACTGTAGGTCTGACCAGAAGTGAGCTTACCTGCCAGTTCAAATGTATTTGCACAGTTGCTTTAAATCAACGATAAAGATTGCAAAGGCCTGTTATCATCTTATGGATGTTGAGTAATGTTTTGCTTATATGAGTGCCTTATCTATGGGTTTGGCTAAATATTATATATTTTCTATGTTTACATTTGCTTGTCATAGTATGTGTTCAGTGTTTACCCTCGTGTAGGCTGTTGAAGGTCACATTGAGTTCAACCTTTTAAATGTTGGTTTACCTTGTATTTTTCTCATACTGGCCTACTGTATGTTTTACTTGAATCAAGTCCAGCGTTTAGTCAGAGTCGATAGGTAGCTACTAGGTTGCTTTGTCTGATAATGTCAACTGTGTTAATGTGTTTGCCATATCAGCAACATGATAGTGAAGTGCCCTTAATTTAATAATGCTGCAGACTTCTTTGTTATTGTAGTTAACATCTACAGGAAACATCTGGGAAGTAATTTCTTGAATGGTACTGTAACAAATTTCCCTGTTAAAATACAGTATAATACTGGCAGCTACAGTTGCCAGTAAGAAACTGTTATTTTACAGTGTGCCTACTGTTATCTATAACAACAGTTTACTACCGTAAAACATATTACAGTATTGTGCTGTATAAAATATAAGCTTTACAGTATAATACTGTCAAGTGGTTGGTTGTCGTTACTGTTATTTTACTGTTCCTACCGTAATTTCAATAAACAGTTTATTACTGTACAATATAAAAAAATACTGTAGAATGTGATTTTTACAGTATAAAACTGCTAAAAGCTAATCATTTAAACATTTTACATTTTGAAATAAAAAAACTCATATTTGCTAGTATAGAAATGGCTTGGACAAGAAATTACCTTACAACAGTTGCCATTTATTAAAATCAATGCAGTATAAAACAACTATAATGACAAAATTAAAGTAATTTCATTTCTGTAAAATACAATTCATAAAATTAAAGTAATTCAATTTCTGTAAAATACAATCCATAAAATTAAAGTAATTACATTTCTATAAAATACAATCCATAAACCATGACTTGACATGAACAGGTTCTCAATCTGCTGTTTCTATCCAAGTTCATGTTCTCTGAATTCAGTTTCCTTTTTTCTTGAACTATGGCAAGAGATGCCCATGTAATATTATAAAGCTA
>JAODUK010050425.1:0-19153 GCA_027564635.1 Typhlichthys eigenmanni
ATGTTTACAGGGGCCCCCCCCCCCCCCCCCCCCCCCCCCCCCCAGGTTGGTGTTTGCAGGAGCTAGTTCACGTGCCTTCTTCCTAAAAGTCTCTTAAGGACTCTTTATTTTTGGAAAATGGGTGGAAAATAACATCTTTAACTTGCAGCCTTTGGCTGCTGACTCAACAGAGGGGAAGGTTTGACATCTGCAAAACGGCAGTTGGCTTTGTCTTCTTCACGCACAGCATATGACTCAGTCACTATCTAGTCCCCCCCCCCCTCCACACACACACACACACACGCACACACACACACACACACACACACACACGCACAGAATGTGGATCAAGGGAGTAGCAATAGCACAGAACACAATGTTGTCCAAACAGTACTTTGGCTTTTCACAACAACAACATTCTGCTGTTTGTAATGACCATGGGGAAAGAATGGATAATTGCAATTTTTTAAATGGCGCTAGAATGCAAGCAAACACACACACGCATACACTGTTGCACGCACAGACACAAATACATGTACACAAACGCACATTGAGTAGACAAACAATCGTACAAGCTGAAGCTTCCATTCCCAATGTCTTTCTGTTCTAATCCTTCTCTCTCCCCTAGTAACCCAGGTCTAAAATTACACCTCTAAGAAAACTGAAAATGAAAATCTGGAGCATTTAACAGGAGGGTTCACTTAAACCAATTACAATGAGACAAGGACTTAGCCTGGCAAAACAGCGGAGTTATTTCATCTTATAAAAAAAAAAAAAAAAAAAAAAAGCACACGGTTGTACAAAAAAACAGCATTTCTATTAATCAGAGAGGTCTACATTTTATTAATTTGGAAAATAATTATGCTTCATTCAAAATGAGACACATGCTGTTACAGTGATCCTGCTACCAATTAGGACCGGAAAAATGATTTCTAGAATTAAGAAGAACACATCTGGAGATGACTGTGTGTGTGTGTGTGTGTGTGTGCACGTGCATGCGTGTGTGTGCTCGTGCGTGTGCACGCGCGTGTGTGCATGCGTGTGCACACGCCTGTGCACATACATGTGTCATCTTAATGTCAATCACAAATAATAGAGTGAATATTGAGAAAATTGACCTTTCCCAAGCCCCACCCCTTTCACTTCTCCTACCTAGTTACTGTAACTAGGTAGGACAAAACACCATAGAAAGCTATTACAGGAAAACAGACAGTTGATGGAAGGTTCCATCAGATTCAAAAAATGCTCAATTGTTATTGGAGGACATGCAAAAAGGGGCGGGGCTTGGGAAAGGTCAATTGTAGGAAATTCCTAAAGATGTCCCAAATTATTACTAAAAGGTTCAATATTCTGCTTCTCTGGCTCCTTATATGAAATGCTCCGAATGACACAAAGCAGGACTGAAGCCCGGCCAACAACACATGCATGCATGTTGGTGTGTGTGTAGCTGCACGCATGCATGTTAATGTGTGTGTAGCTGCAACACGTTGTCATTCCCCAACACATCAAATATTGCAGCTTGGTCAAGGGCCTTTCTCGAAAATGTTCGATAAGTTGGAAAGCCGTTGGCATCTCGGGTTGATGGGTCACCCATTTTCTGCTGCCTGAGCTGAAACTCCTGTGAATTTCGATGGGCAACAGGCAACCTCAGCGCAACGTCAGAGCTCGTATTTGTAGACAATCAAATACAATTGCGACCTATTTGAATGTAATTGTTAAAATCGCATACACACATAACCTTGGCTACCAAAATATTACCAGAACTATTTTTTTTAATACAATAGGCTACACAGGAAAGTATTTTTTAAAATATCAACATAAACCTGGCCTAATGCACGATACTGTAGGTTGCATAATGTATTAGCCTGAGAGCACATCATTTATAATGTTACATTATTACCTGCATCCTATCAAATGTTTATGTTTTAAATAGTGCTTAAAAATCATCATTAAACATAATATTGTACAATTTAGCACTCTATTACACAAGCCCTGAAAGGTTGTGGATTAACACATGTATATTTACTCTGGTTAACAAAACCCATTATCGTGGGAAAATGGTGTTAATTCAATTTTGAATCCAAATTATATATGGTCATGGTAACATTTTATTTGTGAATATTTATATGAATCACTTAGAGATTCCATACTCTGTAGAGCAGCGGTTTTCAAACTGTGGGTCGCAACCCACAGACATGTCACTGAGTGGGAGTGAGTGGGTCGCGAAAATTGCAAGCGGCCATTGAATCAATGAAGAATATTAATGAAAGGCTTCCACGCTTTACTATTGTGTTAATCCACTCATAAGGTTGCGACAAAATAGCCTACTTGTTATTGATTGCATGACATCCTATTTTGCCTCGTGCACACCATAGATTCTGGAGCGCTCTGCTCAAAAATAATTACCGCACTCAAATGTATAGCATTAGCTAAAATTGATAGGTTTTTGAAAAATACTTTAACGGTACTTGGTGTTTGGTGGGTCTCTAAATAGAATAGTCATCTCTAGGTGGGTCCTGGCACAAACAAGTATGGGAGCACAAGTATTTTACATTTACTTATGACATATCAATTGGGTTAGCAACTGTACATAAAGTGATGCACACCATGTACTGGTATGCTAGCTGCTAGCTAGAGAAGTGATTAAAGTTGAGATAACACTAACCGCATTAACCCTTCGTTTGACCCATTCTTCTAAAGGAAATTGGCCATTGGGCAAACACACCTCCATTAACGGGAAACCACATCTCCATTAAAATCCGTTTTCAACCAACCTACATGTCTGGAGGTAGAGGGATGGATTGGGTGGTCTTGGGTGGATAAAGGATACAAAATGTATTGCTTTAACATAAGAGCATCGTTATCGCTTGGCACTAAACATACCTGCATGTTTAAAAAGTGGGTGACACACCTTCTCTGAGCATTTTCCGCTAGCATTAGAGATGGATTGTGTGTCATGTTATGTAGTTGGTCAGAACACTATCTCTTTAATAAGACAAATATACCCACTGAATTAAATGAACCTATCATCTGTAACCAAACAGGCTCTTCAGTTCCAAAGACAGTTGGTCTGCATCATCTTTGTGTAGGTCTACCTCTTTCAACTCCTAGAAAGGTCTCTCTCCTTCCACAGGGTTCCTTGTTCTCAGTGTAAGATGTTTTGATTAAGTTTTAAATGTGTAGCTATTTGCTATTTGCCTTGTTAATTTCAGTGTGTCTGAAACAGTATGTGTGTTATTTTTGTGTACATTAGTCATGCTATTGCATCATTACAAAAGGTTCTGCATTGAATTACTTCCATGATGAAACAATTACATTTATGTAATCTGGGCAATGCGTTCAATTTACTTTACCTGCAGCAATATTTATAGTGTTTTTCACCCTTTGTTATATAGTGTTATGGCTGTTACTCATAGATGATCAAACAACGTTTTGGGGGCTGCCATTTTGTTTTCCTGTGGGACCATCCCTAGCCTGGTGTAAGCAGGCCTAATATTTATTTTGTGAATAAGGTCTGGCAATGCCCCTTTGGGACATTTTCACAATCGTTGCCTTCTACTGGGTGTAGACCTGTGATTCATTTTGAAACTATTGGACAGCATGTAACCAACCTGCAGAGCTGGGAAGTACTTAAGTACAAATACTTCAATTCTGTACATAAGTAGATTTTCAGGTATCTGTACTATGTAAGTATGTATTTTTCTGACAACTTTACTTTTACTCCTTACATTTTTACACAAATATCTGCACTTTATACTAATTGCATTTTCAAAACAAGCTAGTTACTTTAGTGTTAATGCATTTGGAAACAATTGAGAGGAATTGTTGATTTATTTTTCATAATTGAGCACCTTCCCAATATCATCAAAACTGATTTCAAACATAAAGAGAAGAGAATAAATATTATCCCTGGTAGGCTTATTGGTGCATACTGCGTACATTACGTAACAAGACACAACAGACAAGAAAGGCTCTTTCAGTATGCTACTGTATAGTTCAGATTTACCAGAATAGGCTTTTATAAACGAGAGACAGAAAAATAAGTGCAGAATCTGGCGACTATAGCCTAAACCATCTTACAGACAGTTAGTAGCAATGTTGCAATGCTAGTGATCCCTTCAGCATTTAGCCACAGGTTCTCATCTACATCGAGTGTCATATTGGGCATTACACTTACACAGTAATAATATTTTGGCATGCCTGATCCATCCCTAGAAATGGGATACAATGGGAAGCTGCTGTGGTTGGTCAATTTGTTCTAAATAGTATAACATATTTTAGATTGTTATCAGATATAATGAAATGTAATTATTTTTGTATTTTGTGTTATGTTAGGGTTTGAATTGAAGTTTAACAGTTTTGAAAAGAGTAAGCAATTGGTAGGCTACATAGTTTGGTGGTGTCTATGGCTGAGAGAAAAGATTCCAGGAATCTTGAAAGATGTAAGGCCTACATTGAATGCAGTTTGAAGTCCTATTTCGGCATCCCAAATGTTTATTATTTAAAATGTTCTTTGATACTGTATCTTAATGTTGGCGTACAGAAATGAGTGACATTTCTTAAAGCTTTAAAGGGAAGGTTTGTGACCATAAATGGTCATTTATGGCGTTTCTTCATGTAAATGAGGCTTCACATGCACCTGCACAGCACTAACTACTTACAGGTGCGCAAATCAAGCTTACAAACTATTGATCAGTAACATGTTTTATACTTGCAAAGTTTTCCTCCTACGAGTGCATTCAGAAGCTTTTCTTTGCAACACTGGTGAATGACGGCTGCTGACAATCCAGTAGCATGTGCTTATAAGATTCCTGTCGACTTTGCTGGGCTTCAAGAGGACGGCCTGTTAAAAACCCATGCCGCAGGCCATATGGGGTCAGGTCAAATTGGCCAGAGTTTAATGACTGGCTCCCGGACACACAAACAGCCTCACATGCTGCCCCAGTGGTCATGGATGCAGTGTTCACAGGCGCCTGTGATTTTGTGGACACAGTTGCCACCCACAGTGGACCGCCACCCACTCAAGCACAACACTGTCCTCACCTTAAAGCAGGCAACAAGGCAACAACTGACTGCAGGGAAAACCGTCTGCTTATGATTTTACTGGCCATCATCTTTCTATCTCGCAGATACCCAGAAGAGCATTTTCCAAACTGTAATACAGAAAGAGGTTTAAAGCAGCAATGAGTCATGAAACCTGATATTGCTACACATATGTCAAATTATCTTGCTTTAGAGATATAGGCCTGTTTGACTGGTCGATCAGTTTTTAGCCACATATATTGCAGCCAGGAGCTATAGGCTCGCAGTCTGCAGGCTGTCCTGTGGAACTAATACTGCACATCAGCTATAAGAGCTAGTAGCCAGGGGCCGTATAACAGAAACTTCCAAACTAGCGGATCCTATCTTAACTGTTTGGTATCCATGGTAATTTGAGTTAGCACCCGATTTAGGACATAGCCATTACAGATTACCAGTTCCTAAATAAATGTTCCTATCCTAATTTAAGATAGGAAAAGTGCATTACACAAGCTTCCTAACTTCCCAAAATCCTAACTGATAATCCTTCCACACTGCTTGAGTTAGCTAGTGTATCATGTAGACTGCGGTTAGCTATGGCAGCTCTCTTTTTGTTTTCATCCTATCCTAACGTATGTTTTAAGATGGATGTTTTAGGATGTTTTCTGTAATACGCCCCCAGAACATTATATAGTAATATGCCATGTGATGTGACAATATTGGCTTGGCATTGGGAAATGTTATTTCTTCCTATATGCCTTTACATTGAGAGAGAGTAAACAAAAGCAGAATTCCTGTGATGGTAAATGCAACTGGTAAATTCAGGCTCCTACAGTACATACCATGTCTGCCATCTATAAAATACTTTTCCATAAAATGTGTATGGGGTCAGGAACATGTCGGAGTGCCCGGTCATAATGGAGTTGTGATCACTGTAATTTGTCATGGCAAGGAAGAAATCAGCCACTTTCATAAAGACATACAAATTTCCGCCGCATATGGACTGGTGTGTTAGAGAGTCAAAATGTTCTATTACGCTCTGAGATTAGGCGAGTGAGGGAACTTAAAAGCTTTCCTTAAATGTCAAATACAACTGTCAGTGAAAAAGACAGATCAAATTTTAAAATATTTAGCTATTATTGTGTTCAAACCAAATGACCTTTTCAAGAAACAATTATGTATGTCAATGAATGGAATTATACCGGAGGACATCGGTACTTATTTTTACATGCCGATAATCAATGTATTTCCTGTTTTTATTTAATTATACTAGCAAAACCTAAGCCGCTGACCATATCTGTATGCACCACAATAATAATACATTTTAAACACTTGATAATAATAAAAAATGCTATGGCTACTTTGTATTTCATGCACGTGTTCCACACACACACTTAAATGATTCTGATTGGGATTTGGATGTCCTGTAAGGGAGATGTCCCTTTTGAAATGCTTGGCTTCTATAATAATCGTGGTTCTTTATTGCATGATGTTCACCTATTATTTAAGTAAGTGTGTGTACACTGTATGTACACAATGCATTTACTGCACTGTGTAGTTCTACTGTATACCAGTGGTGGATGCAACATATTTTCTGTTTCATTTTCTCTAATAGTTTAATTACTAAAATTGAAACAATCAAAAAATTGAGTATGTAGAAAGACATTTAAATGTTATACAGTATAAACAAACATGATTGGTATACTGTTTGCAATCACCTGTTTCATTATGATTCATTTTGCCTTCTGGCAGCTGATGGAAGAACCATTTGAACGTCCCATGTGATTTAGAAAAACATGACTAGAGTGATGTGGGCGATAATAATAAATTATTAATAAGAATTTGCTTACAAATTAGTACAGCACATTGCAAATTATTACAATGCTCTCAGTGCATTTAGTTCCAATGCCTTACTGCCTTACTCAAGGGCTCAACAATAAGTGGGACGGAATTGAACCCGCAACTACTCCTGGATACAGAGAGGTTAGATTGGCCCTTTTCAGGCTCTACAATTTTAAACTCAGTCCAACTGGAACAAAACAGGTTTTTAAATAGGCTCTGCTCCTTCTGACAGCCTAAAAGTGTATGAAAGCCATCTACACGAGAGCCATAATCTCTCCATCTCCACACTGCTTTGTGGGCTAACGCTAAAAGCAACGGCGAGGGTCCGTGAGAGCTTTATTATAGAGAATGGCTGGAAAAGAACTGGAAGAGAGGATATGCTTTTTATTTAGAATTATTTCTGCAAAGGTTGTTGTGCACCTGCATGCATGTGAACACACACGCAAACACATACACCCTAGCACACACACGCACAAGTAGACATGCACACACACACATCAGAAACTTATGACTACTACAAGACAAACCTCCTCTATGCATACACAATAACACAGATGTACACAAAAAACTATTGCACACACAAAAGCACATGGCTTTAATCAAGCATGTTTAAAAGGAAAAATGCCATTAGATTTTGAAGTGGGTAATTTCACATCCTTGTCGCGTTTCTCTTGTTCATTTTTCTTTATAAAAATGGGCCTTTTCAAGCTTACATGTGCTTTTATGGAAAATTACAACATTTAAACGAGACTCTTTGGTCAGGCATAATTGCACAATGAACCATTAGCAGACTGCCAAGCTTGAAAGAATTTCTCTTATTCTTTATAATGTCATTTTTGGTTCTTAAGAACAGGAATAAATGGTAATAATAATGATAATTTAATTGTGTGTCATTATAGCAAGCAAGGTGCAGGTCATTTGTGGTCATGTCAAGCTACAGTATGCTATCTTAGTATAGGCCTACTACTGCATAAAGTACAGAGACGCAGGCTAAACAAACAAAGCCTTGCTGGCCTGTCTGTTCTTTCCTGATTTTCTTTTGTAAACAATGTAAAATACAGTAATATACCATTTTAGCACATGCAAAATTGCATGCAAGCTACTAAAAAAAAAAAACTATATTTTATAGCAATTACCTACACTGATGGACCCCAACAGAGGTCACTGAAAGTAATAATTTGCTGTTGTGCGGTCGTGTCCTGCTCAACACTGTTTACTGGTTGACTAGGCCTATAGCTCCGCAGTACAAATTATGCCACTTGCCATACATTTTTGTTCAAAGCTAGTGGGTTAGATGCTGTTAACTGCACTCCATGCTTCTATATTTGTATGACCTAATGAAACGGGGTTAAGAACAATTAAACAGCACTATAGGCCACTTGATGTCTAATAAATAAACACATCATCTTAACCTGCCATGGTGCTATAATTCTCTGACATTTTTCACATAAATGTATCCTTCAACACATAAACCTCCTATTTTTATTTTTATTTTTTTCCTGTTTTGAATGGTTGTGTGAGCATAGTGTGATCCATATTGTGTGATTAGCTGTGTTGTGCTATCATTTGTTTTATAATAGACTAAAACAAGGTTTTCTATGTCTTACTATGTAACTCAATTAGGCATATTGCTGAAACGTGTCTAACATTTGTAAATGTTACATTAGGAGCCAGAGAAAAGTGTTTAAAATAAGCCTATTGTTTTCTAAAAAGCCTGTAAAGCCCAACATGATAGGTCTATTATGCAGCTTCTCTTGTTAAATACGCATACTGTTTTCTGCAGTTTTCTGCACAATGTATATGTCAATGACAAGTTAAAGATGATTTCCTAACCCTATTAATTTTTACAATTACACATAAATTACAAAATTCTACATTTGATAAGTATATCTTTAATTAATCACCAGGTGCTACCATCAGCTGCCAGAGTAGACACATCTCCTACCACAAACTTAGTAAAGATAAGTAGGTCTAAGTACATTAATGGTAATAATATATGTAGTAACTGTCAGGCGTTCGATCTGTAATATTTGCAACATTATAATAACATCACGTTGAGGTTTACACCAAAAGGTTCAGAACACGTGAATGCAATACGACTGTTAACCTCAGCCAGCTGTGGTGGCAGTGTTCGATAATATGCCGCTAAAAGCCATTGTTCCACCACAGAGTTAAACTCTTCTTCTATGATTCAGTGTCTGCAACTCCGCTAAGCAATCTTTGACCAAACTATCGTATCGGCGTCTTTCTTCACAGATAACGCAGACTTGCCGTCGAGGATTTAAAAAAATATGATAGGTTATATAGTCGAACTGTACATGATTGCGAACACCAAGTTATCAAGCTCGACAGAAAACTGGACATGCTAACAGTATCAGTTATACTGTACCGATGCAGAAAGTCGAGTGAGTTAGATTCATCATTAATGTGACGAGAGTACCCACCTTTATTTAGACAAATGTGCGGCCATATGATTTTTTTAGCAATGATAATGCAGACAGCGTACGATACAGTAGCGATAGCTCAAGGGTTTGGGTGTCTATATAACCCTAACCTGTTAAAGGTATAACATAATACAGACTTGAGGTTTGACTCCCAGTTCTAATCATTTCACAAATTTGCCAGGGTACCCAATTAACAATCAACAATTAACCAACTGTCTAAGTAATGTTAAAGCCCCATCAAAATTAAATGTTACCTAGCTGTCGTTGATATATTTTTTAATGAATTATTACTTTTTATTGTTTATGTATCGGTCTTCCAACCAGTTTCCCAAAAAGTGACGATGCTCCATTATTATACAGTAGCGACAAACGTCTAAACAATCAGTAGCGTCTATCTAGTCACAATAATGGACGAGGACACCCCGACCTTGAAGCCCAGAAGGATCCAGATTCAGAACGTCGTCCATCGGCTTGAGAAGCGCCGCATCTGCTCAGGTCGTGCAGGGGCCCATTGGTACCGAGTGCGCTGCTTTCACCAGAACCTGTTTCCCAACTTCACCGTGGTCAACGTGGAGAAGCCGCCTTGCTTCCTCAGGAAGTTCTCTCCAGACGGGCGCTGCTTTATTGCCTTCTCTTCAGACCAGACCTCACTGGAGGTACTGTAGGGTGAATGTTCGACCTGCTGTTTACAGAGTGGATGAAGTATTCAGTGCTCCAATATAACGACTGACATCTCTTCTACTCTCTCACTTGTACATGTATTAATGTAATATCTCTACACATTATGTACCCTACATAGTACAAGCATGTGTGTCGAAGGTCAGCCATTGTTACACATGCATGAATGTGTGTACATCCTTTACATTTTTGTATCAGCCAGTGTCTACAGTAAGCACAGTCTATAAACGTGTACACACACACCTCATCCATCCCACCAGATCTATGAGTACCAGGGCTGCCAGGCGGCTCAAGACCTCCTCAGGGGCCAGGAGGGGGAGACCCTCTCGACGGCCAATGACCAGCAGTCGCTGAACATCCGCGGGCGGTTGTTCGAGCGCTTCTTCTCGCTGCTTCACGTTACAAACGTGGCCTCCAGCGGGGAGCACCTGAACCGTGAGTGCAGTCTCTTTACGGACGACTGCCGCTACGTCATCGTCGGCTCGGCGGTGTACGTGCCGGAGGAGCCCCCACCTTATTTCTTCGAGGTACTTTTTATTTGAATACCTGCCATGTTGGTATTCTTAATGCACAGCACTTGTGATTCTTATATCTGTGAAAAGCCCTTTACTAAAGACGTTCCTAACAACTATCTCCCCTGACGATTAAGCTAAAGTTTAAACTCAAGACAGAGTAGCCAATGAGAGAGCAGATTCTGAGTCACATGCTCAGTTTCCATTTCTGACAAACAGATACAGATAGCCAGCTAGTATTACAAGATACCAGTAATCAAAAACAAATGTGGATAAAATTGAGTAAACTGTCGCAGCTGCGAAATTCACAACCTCTCTACAATTAATGTCGCTAAGTCTAATTTCCGTTTGGTTTCCTATTTTTTTTGTCCTTGCCTGAACATTTAACCCACTTTATAGAAAATATATATATATATATATATTGCATATCGGTATTCAACCTCCATATCGCCCAGCCCTACTTCCGCGATATATTCATATCTCAGCACCGGAGGTTCCCTCTTGGGTCTTCCACTTACCTACACTACTAGACTATCCTGCCCCATATGTACAGTATGTATGAACTGCTGGAGATAAAGTCCATCAGCAACAGTGAGGCCAGGATCCAGAGAGGTCCCCGTCATAGAGCTCGTCTCAGAGCCAGCCTTTCCTTGTGTACGCTATACTAACAGCCAATGTAAATCTGCTACCCCACCTCCTGACAGCACTGACATGTTTACAGGGGTCGAATCAATGTATCAGACGTTCAGCGTGGACTCTCTTAATGTGACGTAGTGCTATTGAACAGCAGACTACCGTGTATATAGTCTTGCATAATGTGACCGGCGGCAACACATTGTGACCGTCCGCTCGGCATCTTCTCCTGCCAGATGTACCGTAACAATGAGTCGGTGACGCCCAACCCTCGGTCTCCCCTGGAGGACTACTCCCTCCACATCATCGACCTCCACACAGGACGACTGTGTGACACCCGGTCCTTCAAGTGTGACAAGATCATCCTTTCCCACAACCAGGGCCTCTACCTGTACAGGAACATCCTGGCAGTCCTGTCTGTCCAGCAGCAGACCATCCACGTCTTCCAGGTGAACGCATGAATCAACCAGTGATTTATTTTTACATATTTTCACTCCCTGGTACTCCCACGCCCGTATAGCTATAAACACGACGCTGATTAGAAAGATCAGTTGCTACTAGGACACATTCAAAATTATTCTGTGGCTTTCCAGAAATTTAACTGAAGCTAGCCTCGCGAGATCAGGAAAGCTAGTGTTGGACAATGTCCAATATGTTTGTGAAGTTAAAGGTATAGTAAGCAATTTCAAGCGAATACACTTTGTGTCTAACTAAATCCTTGCTGTCCTTTAGCTTAAAGCTCTCTGAGCGTGCCGAAAAAATATATAATCCGATACTTCTCCGCACAGCACTGGCTCAGCAAATAGGAACATAAACAAACTGGTGCACACTGCACGCCACAACAATATCTTAGCCTTCTCAATGCGTTTGCAGTGTGTGGGGCAGAGCTCCTGAGGGAACACCCTATGGCATTGACGAGAGAGGTGTTTGTTTTGGTGCCACACACTGGCATCTCGGATGATATACTCCTATGACCATATCGCACGATGAACTGAACACTTTATGTAACTTTCATTGACCGTAACCTTTTTTGAACAGCCCTTTTTCTGTCAATGCAAAATGCACATTTGTTTGCTAATCGTTAGTTGCGTGTGTTGGTTTAAAAGGTGACATTTTTACCAACATCTATTAAATACATAGTTCAATGTTAAACATGACACTGGATCTGACATGGATATTAGCCTGCTGTCCTCTATATGTGTTGGGCTTGGTTGTTAGGCGGTAACCAAGCTATATTTTTATTCTTATCCATTGGCTTTCTTCAATACCCAGGAATCCACCACTGAGCAGATTAAGAGCCACGTCTGGTGGCATTTTCCTGACCTTTCCTTCTGTCTCCAACCCCACCCCTCTCTCACTCTCTCTCTCCCCCCCACCTCCTAACTTCCACCTCCTCCCGCACCAGGTGACCCCGGAGGGCACCTTCCTGGACGTGCGCACCATCGGGCGGTTCTGCTACGAGGACGACCTGCTGACTCTGTCGGCGGTGCACGCCGAGGCGCAGGCAGAAGGCCAGCCGGGCTTCCCCCGCCTCTACACGGACAAGATCATCAACTCCCTCAAGCACCGGCTGCTGGTCTATCTGTGGCGGCGCGCTGAGCAGGACGGCAGCGCGACCGCCAAGCGCAGGTAACCCGGGTCCCCTGGCCATCCATATCGCGCGGAGGCACACGATTGGACGACAGCGCGCGCGCATGTCCTGTTTATTGCATCGGACATCCGTCTAGTCTCAGCCTCTGTCTCTTCTGTTCACTTACCAATACGCACTGTAAGGAAGTGGGCTAGTAGATTTTCATTGGCTGTTGGCATTGCCGCTCAAGTTCTCTAGCAAGACTGGATGAAATGGTTCCGTGTGTGTAAGCCTGCACTGCCCACATTCCACACGGAAAGGCATGAATTTCGCACCGGAAGGTGGCGGTCCACCGCCTGGTCAGTTTATCATTAGCGTATGTGTGACCACGTGTGAGTCACACGGCCTAAAAATAAAGCTAAAAAAAAAAGGCTTTAAAAATGATCTCTATTCTACACTGTAGCCTACGGTGGAATAAATATGCAATCTGTTTATAATTCCACAAAAAATGTACATTATTTAATTTAAGTTATGTACTTATCAGTGTGAATCTTATAATACATTTTTTAACTGTCTTGAGAACTGAACAGAACAAGTTGTGATCAATAGGCTTAATGTTTGTCAAATCACATGTGCTCATAAATAAATCGCATGTGCTCCTAAAAAAGTAAAAAGGGACGATTGTAGCCCTCGCATTGTATGATCAAATCGTCTGTCCAGACAGTCCTCAAGATTTAGATGCTCACACTGTACGGACCGCTCGTCCGCCCTTTTATTGTAGAGTACTAGCTTGCCTATTATGATGGGTGGAAAAGATGATGTGCTCTAGATAGTGTTCCGTTGATTTTAGATTATGATACGCACCGTGTAAATATGTCCTTGTGTACACATTAACACCCATTGAAATTCAGTTGTGCAAACCGCTCAAGGTCAAAACAAGTGCTTGTGCTCGCCAAGACAGCCACTTCAGCAGCACGCGTAAGGTCTAACTTTTACAACTCAAATGACGCACAGTGAATTGAAATAATCCGCAGTGTTTCCACTGTTGTCTTCGCTAGATTTCTAATGTTTTCTGAGTCTCTCGTGTTGTGTTGCTTGCCAGGTTTTTCCAGTTCTTCGATCAGCTCCGGAGGTTAAGGATGTGGAAGATGCAACTTCTGGATGAGCACCATCTTTTCATAAAGTACACCAGTGAAGATGTGGTAACGCTCAGAGTCACTGACCCCTCGCAGGTACTCACAATATACAGAACTGTGATGTGTGGTGTTAACTACACCGAGGCAAGGTGCAGTTCTAGTAGAGGATGCACAACAACACTGACACCAAAGTAAAGTAGCCTAGTGCTTGCATTCTCAAATGTAGGCCTTTCTATGCCTTTTGTTCATTCAAAATGAAATTAAGAGATGAAGGAGTCATGGGAAATATTAACAGGCAAGCATATCCATCCATTTGCCGTGATTTGGAGGTATCAAGTTGAAATGTTTAATCTTGTTTTGGGGCTGCTTTTGTTCTCGCTGTTATTAGGTTTTTGTGTTTTATATATTGCTATTACGCTGCAAGAAAAGCCTGCAAAGCCTTTACCTATATTCTGATTGGTGGAAACGCTAGCGATTACCCTCACCTCTCGCTGCCGATGCAAAATTTGAATCGCTAGAAAAAGTTAATGGAGCATCGGTTTGCGGTTGATAGGAGCGGTCGGTCCAGCAGCTACACCAGAGTCAACCAGCGACCTGGCGATTTCTGTTGATAAGCAGTCGCTCCCACACGCACGAGCGAAAATCGCTTCGGTGTAGTTCTAGCTTAAGGTTCACAGTTTTCTTTTTTGTGTGTTGGTCACCGAAGACATGCTGTCATAAGTCACCGATGTCTTTTTTTTTGTGTGTGTTTGTCTCCTCAAAGCCGTCGTTCTTTGTGGTCTACAACATGGTGTCTACTGAGGTGCTAGCCGTCTTCGAGAACACCTCCGACCAGCTGCTGGAGCTGTTTGAGAACTTCTGTGACCTGTTCAGAAACGCCACTCTGCACAGCCAGGCCGTCCAGTTCCCCTGCTCTGCCTCCTCCAACAACTACGCTCGGCAGGTCCAGAGACGGTAAATACAGTGGGAGCGCCGTCTGGAAATCTGTGGTCCAGTCGAGATTAAATAATATCTGCAGAAAACCTTTGGGTCATTATTTTAATGTTACAGTTGCAGCCTTCAAATGTCATGTCGAGATGTTTGAGGGGCAAACGCTTGCTTTTTAGGTATTGTTCCCATTTAAAATTTGAATATACTGCATAACACTGTCATTTTTCATTAAAAGAAAAGTATTTTCCTTAGTCTATTACATTTCTAACATTTAAAGATCATTAAGTGATGCTGGAGAAAGCCTTAAAATGTCATGTCGAGATGTTTGAGGG
Organism: Typhlichthys eigenmanni; assembly: GCA_027564635.1. Taxonomy (NCBI): domain Eukaryota; kingdom Metazoa; phylum Chordata; class Actinopteri; order Percopsiformes; family Amblyopsidae; genus Typhlichthys; species Typhlichthys eigenmanni. The sequence goes on from JAODUK010050425.1 coordinate 15,076, forward strand.
GGAAATTCTTGCTTTTTTTGTTTTGTTCCCATTTAGGTACCAAGTCTATTTATGAAACACACTTGGTAAATACTACATTTTAATATACAGTACTGTACATCACTGTCACGTTAAATAAAACATTATTTTCCTTTAGTCCATTACATTTCTAACATTTAAAGATAGTTTGTTTGAACTGTTCATCAAAACAAACACACACGCTCCCCACATTCATTACCACGGCTGGAACAGTGTTGTGAGGCGTAGTCCAAGACACTTTCTATGTGCTCCCGTTTACAGAGCCACAGCTGTGAAGCACCGTTGCATCCTTTTTTTCCAGTCTGCGCACATAACGGACAGTTAGCATGTCGTCAGGAGATCCCAACCGCATTTGACAAAAGAAATGCTAACCCCACTTTCTCTATATAAAATGCAAAATAGCATACTTTATGATAAAATTCGGTACACGTCTGAAATATGTTTGGTTCACCAGCACAAAAGTTTTATTTGGAGTGGGATATTGAGCTTTAATTTGAGTAACTGTAGATGGGCAGGAGGCAGATGGTCTGACCAGGCAGGAGTTGATGGCAGACGGTTAAAGGAAAAGATAAGGAGGAAGGCAGAAACGGGCTTTAAGCCCTAATCTTCTTTATTTTTGTATCAGTAAATCAGCAGTACATCAACAAAACAAACAAGACACAATTGCGTCATGCTAGAACATTTTCTTGTTTGTTTGTTTGTTTGTTCTTGGAGGTGCTGCACTCAGAATGCCACATCAGATTCAGCAAAAATATGAAAAGCAGATGAATGACTAGCCATTCGTAAAGGTGAAGCAAGTAATGCTAGAGAAAGATTGTTGAATGTAAATTTGAACTCTCTCGCTCCGTCTGCCATATTTGGCATTTATTGCCAAGACTGACAGAGTGTTGTGAGGTGTGGCCTGCACCACTTTGGTTTGTGTTTCCATTTACAGACCCAGGACTCTGTAAGAACACCAGATAATCTTCCAACGTGCACACGGAATGGACAGCGAGTCAGTGTGGAGATCTCTAGTCTCTGTACAGAGACTATTGGCTTACAATCGACCACCTTTTTTTACATAGGAAGTGAAAGCTTCTCTAGCATAATGAAATAGATACGTTCTCATTTCCACTTTTTTCAGTAATACTGGAATTTACAGCAAACTGTGTGTTTTGTGGAATCCGGTGTACTCGTCTCGCTCAGTGCTAACAAGGCCCAATGAGAAAAAAGTCAGAGCTGAACAAATCGGACAGGTTGGAGCGGTGCCGTTAAGCCGGGCCATTAAAGGCAGGGTTTGTCATCCTCCAGAATGCTTGCTAACTTTAAGCTCAGATCAGCAATCTCTCTGAAACGCTCCGCCCCACATATGGGGAAGAGCATCGCGAGGCCAAACGGCGTTAATGTGAGCGGCGTTCTCCACTTTGTTTGTGTTGCTATTTACGGAGGCAGGGCTGTGTAGAAGTAAACAACGTTTTCAGCACGCAACAAGAGAGCGGCGAGCTAACAAAATGCCAGGAGATATTTGGGGAATTTAAAGTGTTTTATTCTTTTACAAAGATGACTATACCTTTTAACAAACTCCGCTCTCTCCGTCCACCCACCCCCATTCCTTCCCATCACTCCACCCGGTGCCCTCGCCCGCCCTCCCAGATTCAAGGACACCATCGTGAACGCTAAGTATGGTGGCCACACGGAGGCGGTACGTCGGTTGCTGGGCCAGCTGCCCATCAGCGCCCAGTCCTACAGCAGCAGCCCCTACCTGGACCTCTCGCTCTTCAGCTACGACGACAAGTGGGTGTCGGTGATGGAGAGGCCCAAGACCTGCGGGGATCACCCCATTAGGTGCAGTACTGGCCGCAGCCAGTAGGGGAGGGGGACACACGACAGGGAGTGCGTTTGTTGTTAGTTTCAGCCTCTTTCGACCATCAGCACAAAGTCACATAAGCACCTCTTTGCTGAACGTCTGATATACTGTATACACCCCCGTTAGCTCGACACAGTCCACATTGGGTCTGGTGTAACCAGACCCAATGTTCACTTCGTGAAAATGTTCTGACCACGTGTGTTAACAGTGATTGCCTCCTGCTGGGCGTAGAGTCAGGTTAATTTTGAAACCGTTGTATAGCGTTTAACCAATCAGCATTGATACAACAGTTTTGATCACCTCATCTAGCTCTACCACCATTTAGAAACACATTTGACTTCGTCATCTCACTAACCCATCCTGATTGGTCTGGTAGGTTCTATGCTTCCAGTAAACTGACCCATGTGTTAATAGGTTCTATGCCTGCAGTATACTGACCCATGTGTTTATATGTTCTATGCATACATACAGTATACTGACCCATGTGTTTATAGGTTCTGTGCCAGCAGTAAACGGACCCGTGTTTATATGTTCTATGCCTACAGTATATTGACCCATGTGTTTATATGTTCTATGCATACATACAGTACACTGACCCATGTGTTTCTATGCCAGCAGTATACTGACCCATGTGTTTATAGGTTCTATGCCTGCAGTATACTGACCCATGTGTTGATAGGTTCTATCTATGCCTGCAGTAAACTGACCCATGTCTTTATAGGTTCCATGCCTGCAGTATATTGACCCATGTGTTTATCGGTTCTATGCCTGCAGTAAACTGACCCATGTATTTCCTGGTAGGTTCTATGCCTGCAGTATATTGACCCATGTGTTTATAGGTTCTATGACAGCAGTAAACTGACCCATGTGTTTATAGGTTTTATGCCTGCAGTAAACTGACCCATGTGTTTATAGGTTCTATGCCTGCAATATATTGACCCATGTGTTTATAGGTTTTATGCCTGCAGTAAACTGACCCATGTGTTTCCTGGTAGGTTCTATGCCTGCAGTATATTGACCCATGTGTTTATAGGTTCTATGCCTGCAGTATACTGACCCATGTGTTTATATGTTCTATGGCTGCAGTAAGCTGACCCATGTGTTTCCTGGTAGGTTCTATGCCTGCAGTATATTGACCCATGTGTTTATAGGTTCTATGCCTACAGTATATTGACCCATGTGTTTCCTGGTAGGTTCTATGCGCGGGACTCGGGCCTGTTGAAGTTCAAGATCCAAGCGGGGCTGTTGGGCAGGCCTGTCAATCACGCCGTGCGACGCCTGGTGGCTTTCACCTTCCACCCCTTTGAGCCCTTTGCTATCTCGGTGCAGCGCACCAACGCCGAGTACGTGGTCAACTTCCACATGAGGCACGTCTGTGTGTGACGGGGGGGGGGGCTGTTGCTTTAGCGTTCACTCTATAACCCTTCCCCCACCCTCCGCTGTCTAAAGAAAGCACAGCCTTTTGCAAATCCGCACAAAGAAGAGCCGATCAGCGTGGCGGCCTGCCAAACATTGCTCTCCCAGCGGTGGCGGTCCCCTCCCCTCCCCTCCAGACTGGCCCCAACACCCCACCCCTCCACCCTTAACCCTCGCGAAGCAGCGGTTGCTGTGCCTCCAATCCATGTCTCCCTCCGTGAAAAAAGCAGCAATTCTGTTCAGCTCTTTCTGCCTCCTCTGCATGGCCTCCGCCACTGCCTCCTCGCCACTGCGACGAGGGAATTGTGGGGGAGAGAGTCTTGCCGAGGTGTTAATGGACAGGTAGAGGCGTGATTGATGTGGGCTGGCGGTAGCTAGTTGGACCTCTTCTAGAAGCCAGAGGAGGTTGAAAGTAAAGGGGATTTTTATCGCACTCTGAAAGCTTTATTTATTATTTTTGAACTTGTCATGTAGCAAAAACGCAACTGGAAAGAATATATATCAATACATTATTCTCTACGTAAATTACATTTTTAAATATTTTTTTACTATGCAGTGTTTTTTTTTTTCTATAATATTTTTAAGTTATGTATTATTGGATGTATATATTTTATGTCAATAAAGTGATGTAAATCTTTCTGTGAATTTGTCTTATATAGTGGATTAAGGATTAAAAGATTATTCATTGACTGCTTCAGGGCTATATGGCTATAGAACGATTTACTTCACAGGAACCTTTACAGTAAGTGAAGATGTCTTAATCATTTTGATATCTATCATTCAAGTGTAATATATATA